>JAQFYB010001065.1:0-37638 GCA_034694085.1 Pogonognathellus longicornis
CAATTTGGTCAAGGGCGTAAAAAGGTTCCTACATGTCTCCACCACTTTACTATACCCGTTTTACTACGGTTTATTATAAAAACATCTCTGTAAATCATAAACCTATGCATATTTGTATATTAAATATAATTTTAATTTAATCCTCTTATTTGGTTGACGTTTAGGTATATGCAATGCCAATATCATTGAAAAGTTTGATGAAAAGGTGTTTCTGTATTATTTTACTTCTCATGGAGTATATTTAATAAATAAAAACTGACGCAAGGTTAGGCTATTTTGGGCTACAATTTAAAATTTATAAAAGATTTTGAAAACACGTGTCTATTGTTTAAAAAGCGAGAAATAAAGCAACCTAAGGACACTAAGGAGTGTAAGGAAAGGAGGTTCAGAGAACGGAAGATGAAGCTCCAATAACAGAATATTGAAGTAGACTCGGTAAACTATAGAGACTATCTGTATCGTGTCGATTGTACTACAAACACCCTTGACGAAGTTTACATACATAGTATAGCTGAGTGAGCCGATACATCTGTGTGTCTGTCTGTCGAGTTGGTAAATTCGCCAAAAAGAGAGCAAGAGAGATGAATATAATATAAGCAACATGTAAAACAACAGAACTAAGGCTATGTTCGTTGGCAGAAAAGATTGGTCTAACAGATGTGATGACAGACTGCCAAAAAAGTGTCAACAGAAACGAAAAATCAACTGCAGGTTCTGCGTCCAATTCATTTGTGATATAAACTCTTTTCAAGTTTGCGCTTACTGTAAGTAGTAAAAAATTATACTGCTCTACTACTAACGCCCAGTATAGAAGCAGATACAAATAATCCTATTCATGGGTTCAACTGGCTTAAATACTAGTCCTAGTTTTGCACAAATCGGCACTTTGGGTTTATATATTTAGATTAAATGGATCGAATTAATTAAATCCCAATTGTCACACAACATTTTTTAGTTTAAACGGTCAAATTTGATATTCAGGTAGATAGGATAGGTTTCAGAATCAAACGTAAAGCTTATTTCCAAATATAACAAATGTGCTCCAAAATGGATTTTTGGATTGCTTTGAATAACATCATACCAAATTAAATTTCTTTGACGCAAACAGTCAAAAATGCTATACAATGGATGGGACTTACATAGTTTACTTAAATACTAGCCAGGTTAATGAGTGATTAATCTGATTAAATGATTATAAATGAAACATGAAACGGTAACATCACGTGAGGTCTTTGTAAGCTTGCCCGAGTTAAATTTTTCCTTAGTATAGCTCCAGCACAAATGCAGGCACAATGCATTCAAAATCATACAATATTGTATCTACACGTACAAACTTCTGCTACATAAAAACGCACAGTGTGAATATAATAGGTACTTCATACTTGAGTGTGAAAAACTGATGGTTTGTTTTGTTGTGTGTGTAAGTATGTAAATGTGTTTTTCCCGTACAGCGGTTGCGGCGGCGTCTCGTCTAGTTTTTTAAAGGTTCTCTGTGTCTCCAATACACAAATAGCAAAGGAGTAGTGGTAGGTGGGTTTGCATTTATTTCTTTTTCGTGTCTCTCACAACGAAACTTGTCTATGCATATAAGTAGTCTGGTTGTATTTTTGGCGCTTTCGCCCAGTTGACTCAAGTCAACTGAATTGAATTCAACAAGGTTCGCAAAAGCAAAAACAGACTCAAGAAAGAGCAAAGAGAAAGCGGCACGATTTGTTGTAACGTGGCTGTATTGTAAGGAGCAATAGCCAAAAGCCAAGTGGTTGTCGCTTTCCTCTTTCACTTTAGTCTCATTTTGCAATTTGTGCGAACACAAGAGTTTCATCTCTCTTCCACACACGTAAAGTCACTTTTCCCGTTATTCTGCATACTACAATACGCAGTAATATGCTTTGACGCTCCTTGTCGTCTCAGTGTATTCCTGGGCAAGCCTTTTACTACAAACGTATAATATAATTTAGGTATAAAATGTATACGATGGAGAAATAGTAGGAACATCGTGTCTCAAGTGTACTGACTGCCACATTGCAGCAAGTGTTTAAGTGGGAAGACAGAAACATACGTGTGCGATAATGTTACATAAGTAGAGAAGATGCCTATTTGTAGGTATTCCTAAAGGAATAGCCATGTATAGCGTGTCTTTGCCCTGTAAATGTATTTATACGTGATGCATGCCTATACTAGGTACGTATGTATACATATTCTAGTATCTGTGCACTACACACACAGAGATACATGATGTGTATACTTATGTGTGTATTTATATTTTCTAAATACCTATATACTATACATATTTCTACGATGTGTGTGTGTACAATATATCCTATAAAAAATAGACTGATGTACTAGACGTACCTATACAAGTACAACAGATTGTAGGGCTTAGTATGTTGTGTGTACTTTATAGGCAGCGTAAGTTTCTTAAGGAATAATAAGGGAAGAAAGGCGAAGACAGAGAAAGAGCATACGACACTACTGCAGTAGTTGTTCAAGGTAATGTCACATCTGTTTTGGTGACAAGAGCAAACCAATTTGCGCCCACATAGCCAAGAAATTTTCAGCTGTATATATTTCGCCTTTCATCATTTGCTTCCTTTCCTTTGGCCTTTGCCCCATTCTATTACTCGTTCACGTCCTCCTCTCCTCTCCTTCGTCTTATATAGCAGTTTTACACTCTTTTAGCCTTTTACAGCGTATACACAGCTTTTCCTCACTACACAGCACTTTCTTAGTCTTTTTCCTACCGGAATAGACACTTTTTACAAGTTTTTACTTCTTTTACTACCACCACTACTGTTGGTAATGTTGCTGCTATTTGTACATCGCAGATACACAGAAGACTCCCTATTGCCGCTCTATTTTTCTTAAGACATTTGCTTGCGTTTGCAATGAAACGAGTATTTCTTCACTCCACACAGCAGTCTACTACTAGTAAAATATATTATACGGCCTATTATATAATACTCAAGTGTACTTCCCCCGAATACTATACCTAGTATACACTAAACATTTCGTAGCACTACTATCGTGTTACATTCCCTGTGTGTACGTAACATTACTTTACAGTTTTTTTCTCACTCCGCGTGAGTTGACATTAAATTATATGCAGTGCCTTGTCGTAGAGAAGTATTGCATCCATTGGTGTGGTGAAGCATAATGTTGTCACTGAATGTATTACATTATTACGCTGCATTGCGTTGTATTGAGGTCGAAGCGGAATTTCTATTGGGTTCTAGCACTATGGAACAAATACTACCTACATGTAGCTTTCATTCATAGCTTATGTGTGATGTGACGAGATGCGGATGCTCTTTTTCTCCTTATAATGTGTTTGTGTGCCACATTGTGTTTATGGTGTACACTATAAACACAATAGTGTTGCCCTGTGTGTAAATATTTCAATACTACAACTATATACAACAACTCACTCCCGCATACAAGTATTTACTACCATGTATGTAGGAATACCCGAAAACCCGTATTTACTCATTCGTCTCTACATTTTAAAATACTATGTTAAAGTGTTTCCACACAAAAACTGCCCTACTCCATGTAAAAAGAACCGAGAAACATTTTTTTCAAGTTTCAATTTCTCTTCGTTGCGCTTGTTGATGACGGATTTGTGGGATACGATTCCTTACTATACTTGACAACTTACACAGAAGTTTGCTTAATAATGATCTGCGGAGGATGTGTGTATGTGTTACTACAGAGCGGGTGCACAATTTAAGTTTTAGCATTAGGTTTGGTTTCGGTGTTTATGTACATGGTAAGCATTGAGCATGTGGTATGCATGGTGGTGTTGAATGGAGCGTCGAGAAACACGACGAGGAGACAATGCACCCACCATTGCATTCAGATCAAACTCAGACAACAACTTAAAATTGAAATATATTGTCGTTACAGCCCATTTCAAAACTCCTCCTAGTCATTCTCATATGCAAAGTGCATACATATGGACAAAAATATTCCCGCTTGAGATTATTACTGGTGGGGTACATGCAGGCTTCCGTATACTACTGAAAATTCACGCTTCACTACATACACATAGGAAAAGAACCTTATGGAATCTATAGTTATCATTCTTTTATGCAAGCTCCACTGTGTTTTACCACCAGAACGTAACGGCACATCAACACTAACGTCCTTAACGTAACCCTTACAGTGACATAAGCCACTTTGTAAGAGAATGTCCAGTCCTTCCGTCTGTCTGTCCCTCATTACAGTGCAGTATTGCAAGAACGGCTTAAGTTAACAGCTTCAAACTTGTTTTAGATATTCTAGGGGTCCGATGAAAGTTTCAGTTCGAATCTATCAAAGGTTAATCGGTTAATGCCAAAATGGCCTAATGGCAAAATTTTCCTACGTCACTGTTTTTATGCCCGTTTTACAAAGGTTTATTATTCTAACTCAAAAATATGTTTCTGTCCACAGAAATATTTCTCCCCTTTCTGATAAAACATTACACCTGAAAATGGAAAAAAATAAAATGAAAAATTTTCCGTAGTAAACGAAAGGGTTAAATTTAAAACTACGCAATTGAACAAAACATTAATACATGGTGCACTTACAGTAATTTGTTCTAGTATTAAATTACTGTCATAGAGTATATCCTCAACCAATACCTATAAAGGCTGTATAAAGGACTTCAGTAATGTAAATACAACCCTGAAATCTACTAACGAAAATCAAGAAGTGCTTTTGTCTTCTCGACACTAATGTTTCAGACGATTTCCCTTATGAATTTTGTATCAGGATACAATTCCCTTGAATATTTTAGCCGAACCCTTTGAGAGTTGAAATTTGACCCTAAAATTGTCACATTATGAAATCATGCAGTGAAGGATGATAATACCAAAGCGTATCGCCAATCTCATAGGATTTTGTATGCTTTATTGCTACTATACTGCTTATAAAATTTGTATGTAGCACCTAATAACTGTTTCTGTGTAAATTACAGCGTTTCTCTGTTTGCGTTAAAATTGAGCCTAACAAAACTACGAAACGCATAATGACATTGGAGAAATGCTTTCTCTTTATACGCACTGCCTTTCAAGGGACACATACACACGCGCTTTATACAAGTTCCATAAACTTTATCTTTCGTTATTATCTCAATCGAAATCATTTTCAAATTATCTTTGCTAACAAGAAGCTCGTTGCAATGTAGTGGTGCCCATAGTAAACACCTAGTAAAGTAGGAAACCATGAATTTTCCAAAGTGCAAGATATAAGTCTACATTTATAATGGAATATGCCTAGTTAATGCTTGTAGGAAGTTTTCAAGCTTAGGTGGAGCAATAAAACACGAATGTGCGTAGAATGAATTGTAATCCAACAACCTTATAGCCAGTGCAATTATACAGGATTATCAAGATTTCTGTATGATGCAGAAACGTACAGCACACAAATCGCACTGAGTAAATAAAATACGCATATAGTTAAGTATTGTGTGTAGAAAGAGCAAATATGTATTTTGTGAGCTTAGAAACACAAAAACAAACATACGAAATCGTAAATTTAGTGTAACTCAACAGGCATTATTAAAGTAATTAAAGTCATTTAGCACTTGAGAGTTTTGTAATATTTACAACAAAACTCAGTTTCACTTTTCACTGTTTATATAGGCACTATGTATAAACGATGTCTATGTGTTGAGGCAACTAATAGTTATACGAGTGTGCATGTAAGGACAAAGTTTATGATTATGTACACAGAGCAGAATTTATTAGATTTTATTATATTTGCTATGCATACAACACTACTACAAACTACAATATTGAAATGCATTTACTTCCTGTACCTATACGATTTAGTCTGTTGTGTTAGTTTTATATGCAATATTGGTTACATAACCCTAATATATAAGTACTACATATATCATTCTCGATGTACGGGAAATGTTACAAATACCATCATATTACATGTGAGTCAAAGAGCAGAGTTGGGTTCACGCGGGGATTTAAAGCTTAAAACTCTCAAAACAGGACACATTTATGAGCTTGCTGAGTAAATATTCATTCATTCATTCATCCGGAGTTTCCTACTGCACTCCACCACCACCGGTATTACAAAATACTATTGCTGATTCAATACTGGAGCAAACTCGAGCATATTATGTGTAGTACTATGTGTAATCGGAGAAGGGTGTGCTTTAGTTGCTACATTTCCGTCTAGGTCTTCTCTTTCCCATAGTACTTCACATAGATTTTGCCATTTCCATCACAATATGCAATTTCCTTCCCTACAAAGATACTTGGGCTGGTTAGCTATGAAATTTCTATTTGTACAATATTAGGTATCTGTACTGTATATAGGCATAAGCACAAGTATAAACACAATGCGTGTGTCAATGTATGCTCAAGTATGTGAAAGGAAGATACTCGAATATTACCCGTAATGTATATCTTTGCTCTTTCTATTTCCCCCTAATAAGAATGATACTATGCATAGTATCTCCCGTTCAAAATGCGTACAAAGTAACCAAATGGATAGGTACACATAAAATTGCATAAAATACTATATCAATTTGCTGATAAACAAATGAAAGAGAGAAATATTCCACTCGTTCATATTCTTTGCTCTCAATTCAAGTATTCAACTCGGTTGAGTTCAGTCACTCTAAATATTAATATTGCCTTTACTTTTACAATTTCCATAATGTAATTTTGAATTTACCTACCTACACATAAGACAATCTTCTTTGGCATAATAGTAATACCTATAAGAAGTTCATATTTAAAATGAAAGCGTCTTTTGTATCTCTGAAAAATAATTTCATAAATAGGTAGACTTGGATACATGTACAAAACTACTACGCATTTCGTAGAATGAAATTTTAGAATGGAATATAAAACTGTGTCCAGGGAACCATTAGTTTAGCCCGAGACAGTTGTACACACGCATCCCACGCTGGTACATAAATACAAATGTTGTATTATGCTTTCTTATTAGAGATCTACTTAAAATAATCAAATAGAATAAAATGCGAGCACTTAGACAATACATCTAACTACACGAGCACGCTGCACTCTTCATTCACTAATGTGGGACACAATGAAAATGAAATGCAGGCACACGGGTGTACCACACCACACCGGTGTGTGTTTGTGCCCTGCATGACAAAAACAGTACAGTACATAACACCCGGACAGAACTAAATACACATGAGACGTGCATCGCCCTATATGCTTCATTGTCTCAAAATTATTCATAATGGCACTCTCTGTCTGTAATATTTACAACGATAATGATACACTAAACTACATCCGCATTACTTACCCTTCTTCTATATGTCATTCCTAGTTGGTGTGTTGTGTGCAGCATGAATGATATTTTTGTAAACAAAAGACCTTTCCCGCGACCTGTACCAGTTTTGATAAGCATACATTGCCGGCGTTTTATTTTATGTGACATGATTCTTCTTCCATGTCCTATACACACAGAAGCCCTGAGGGTGCTGTGTCTTTGAAGTAATAATAGTAACAATGCTCCCAATATAAATAAATATAAAAATATGAGATAACAGACATGACATTACACATAGGTACACATGTCTCATGAACATTACTAGTAAATATAAACATTGTATTTTGTAGTTACCTTCTAGCTACCTAAAAATAAATGTACCTTCGCGTTGTCGTTGTGACGTTGTGAGTACTAACAATAAGAGCAAGTGTGCTCCAAGGGCAATAGGTCTAAAAAGACAGGACATGAAAGCGCCCATACGAGTCACAATACATACAAAAGACACACATCACAAAGCATTCAAGCATTTCATTCAACTACCAGCCATAGAGAAAGAGAGATGCAGAGAAAACCAACCGGTCGAATCGGCCAAACAAGAGCTCAATAATATTTAACAATGATACATCATAAAGCAATCATTTCTACGACTCTACTGTTACTGTATTGCTGTATCAAATTATTACATAGAGATGAGGCACAGATGAAGATTTACATGCACATCGTATGTACATGCTTAATAGTATCGTCGTGTGTCATGTCATGTCAACATCTACAGCCATTAAATCATATCCACCTTTTAAAAATCTATTTACTTCACCATCTGCCCGTTTATTTCACTTAAGCTTTCAGCAATCGCAACAATTTATGAATGCACCTCACCACCACACCATACCACACAGCGGCTATACATCCCAATTTGGAAATCGTTTTCCATTTATTTCCTCTTAAACGGAAAAATTCTCTCCTCTGTCTGTCTGAGGTTTTCCGCGTTAGATTTTTCCTCGTAAATTTACAGTGCTTACAATTGTTATTGCAGTGTAGGGCTATTATATTCAATGAATTGGAAAGAGGCAACAACGGACGCGTGTGAGATCGATTCATTATTGTTATTATCTGTACTATTATTACATACACATACCCAACAGTATGTTGTCAGACTACTATATGATGATGTGATTGTGATGTGGCAGTTACATATGCAATATATCATACATAAAAATAAGCATAAAAGGGTCTAGCCAATTTTTTCAATAGCATACATACATACACATACACAACACAGTTATGAGTAGTGTATAGAAGTTATGAATATAATTCTATTGGTTTTAGGCTGGTGATGATGATGGTGTGGTAGAGTGCAATAATCGAAGCATACTATTATTGTGGTGAGAAATAAGAGAGGGGCAAAGCAAAGCAATAGGAATAGGCCATAAGTATTCATATAAGTAAGGCATGGCAAGGCAAAGCACTTTGACAGAGAGAGAGAGAGGTATGTGATGTCTATCCTGAATTCGCTTCACAGTGGAGATGTGTGTGATATAATATTGCGTGGAATTGAATGAATGAGCAAATGCAATTCAATTTCGTATGAAATATTGAATGTTGAATATATTACTGCACTTTATATTGTGAGGGCTAACCCAACCAATCTAAACAGTCAAACGGAGTCTCGTTTAATTCAAGATAGAGACTCATAGAGCGACAAAACCTATGCAAGGGGAAAAGAGAGATATGTTTGCCTCGTATCGTATAGTTAGTACGATATCATGCGATTAAACGTAAATACATCATACACTTCTACAACTTTACGTAAAGAACATACGCTTCTGTAATAATGTTTAACAGCAGCACACAGTCTACACTAGCCCATGTTTACTTTTTACTTAAGCATCTACTTTCTATACAGCGCAGTTTGTTGTACCTATATATAAGCACATAAAATATATAGCAGAACAGTAAAGCACAAAAAGCACAGTAAATATCTAATAACTTTATTTATCATAACAAGTAGGTACTGAATTCACTTTAATTTCATAAAGTAGAATTAAGCTACCTATAACACTGACTGTACACTAACGGTCTTCCTTCTTCTAATATTATAATATCCTTCAGTACCAACAACCTATAAAGTAAAGTAGATATTATTAATATAGTGAATTCTACAGTGCTTGGCCTGGGTACAATTCAGTTACTATTCCGTTGTTGGTCTGTTCAATTCAATAGAAAACAAGATTGAATCAAAGTAATAAATAATAATTTCACGAATGCAATCAGCAGGTCTAACTCTTCGGATGGTTAGCTACGTTACGTCGTCATACATTTAACACAGGACATTACACTAACAGTTACACATAAACATTCATTCGTTGTTGTTGGTTGGTCGTACGCCGTGTCTGCGTCTGACTACCAATTCAATGGATTTTTATTAGGGCTAAAGTATTCATAGGACTTATACACACACAATAGTGTTTAGTGCACTTACACGTATGAATACTAAGATGAGATAGCACACACACATACTCAGGCAACACAACCAAGCCACAGGGGAATAATTCACTGTATATTACTGAGTACGTATGTTATAATGATATTGTATTGTATGGTTACATATAAAGACTGAATATTATTACATAGGATGGAGATAGTCGCTTTACATAGCTTCGTTGATGCATTGCGTAGCATTATTGCAATTGTGAGTGTATTGTATGCATTGTAGCTATTGTGTGTATGTACAGTATAAAATCTATCGTATCGCACGCTACACTTGCATTTTACGTTACAGTATTACTGTATTACTCCAACTGCCTATAGACACATTCATATAGAACTGGAGAAGAAGAGAATTGTTTGCTCTACTGCTGTGATGTTCTTGGTTGCAATCATGTAACATGCACACACAGCAGCATCAACCCTTCTACAATGTAAATCGAAGGAAATGCATTGCATGCGTGCATTTGAAGACAAAGTGCACTGTTATTGAATAGGAAAAGGGGCGACTGTGAATGTAAATGTGATTGCAATATAAAAATCTTACAGCCATCATCCTTCTTTCTTCCTGTGTGTGATTCCTTACTCGTGTGTATTCTCTGTATACGAATTACATGTATAAAATATGTTAGAGTACCAACTACGAGTATTATTATCACACTAGTGCTAAGTATGTAGCTACAATGCAAGTGTTGAGTGTATATGCTATTGCTGTACTTTACACAATACATATATAAAGTAATCGTTTAACTTGCTTTGCTTGTTCTGTATGCGCTATGTAGAACTATGGACACGATTATGTTTGAGTGTTCAATTTAGTGAGATGAATTGAACAGATTCCCTTTAGTTTTGCTGGCAGGCAATTTCCTTTGATATTATTGGTTTGGTTATTGTTATTTTAGTTCTGTTTCGTTTAGTTTTTAAGGTCCATTGCTGTGATTGCGGGATTTGAGGAAATGACTTGACTTTTAAATGATTTTCCGTTTTTATGCAGTTTAACAGGGTGTAGTATGTGTTGTAAAACTATATAAGCATTATTTTGGTGGTGGTTTACTCGTGTTGAGTAATCTTGATATGATATGGGGGAAGAAACCCGATTACATGTACGATACTCGGAGCACAAGACCATAAATATTTTTGTGGCTTGCTGGTTATCAACAACTTTTTCTTATCTTTAGTTTACGCTGTTAGTAAAATATCTCGTGTTATCTCCCTTGCTTGTTTAGGCCGATGTAATAGAACTATAAACGTTTTACTTAAACGTGTATACCTACTTTTAGTAAAAGCGTATATAGTAGACATAAATGGTTAGTGTAGAATGTGCGTGTCCTAAGTTTAAGTTGTTGTCTTAAAGAGATGGGATAATAAAAACAAAAAGAGCGTAATGCGTTTATTGCGTAAAATACACTCTCGGTAGGTCTCTGAATGTTATCTCATTGTCTTTGGAGTTTAAAGGAGATTAGCAAGTTGGAGAGAGGGAGGGGGACGTTTATGGATAATTTAGTGGTGTAATGTAACAGAGCAAACCACAAAGAAGTCATTTGATGAGCAAGCCAAAGAAAGTAAAAACTTTTCCTAGTCATTTATCTAAATTTTCAGTTTTTAATTCACCCAAAATAATGCGTTTGGGAATGAGCGTCTATTTCTCATCACACTGAAACGTAAACCAAGTGAAATACTTGCATGACTTCTTTAACAAAACAACCTCTTCCAGACAGCAGCAGACCTACCCCTTCTTAAATCAAAAGAAAAAGTTCAAAAACTCAAATTCATCTGAATGAAATAGGAGTTAAATACTACTCCCCCTCTTGCACCATTTATTTTACACGCACACACAACAGCCTACCATTTCAAAAGAGTACTGCGTTTTAGTGCAATTTGATTCAATTTACGAAATAATGAAATTAATGAAGTGGAAATTATTTTTTATCATAAATACTGATGCTTGCCTTACCATCTTGCGTAAGCGTAACAAAAATAAAACAAAAGGAAACTCCCATTTGTACTTTTGTGCTAATAACATTATTACTTTGGGCTCAAAGCAAATACTTTAAAAATCCTTCGTTGTGTAAAAACTTCTTTTAGACAAGCCGAACGAATCGCTCATTTATTATTTCCTTCTCGGTTTAATTTACAAGTGGACAATCAGGTTCTCTCACTACTACTACAAACATTACATCACTCTTACTACATTTACACACCTGTACCATATTTGTGTACATACAGCCTCAACCCTTTGTTAAAGCTTGTAAGCAGCCACTACTTTTATAGCACTCAGTCAGTCAGTAGTACCCAACAACGATGAACGCCAAATAAATCAGATAATAAAATTATGTGGTCTCGTGTGAGGATTGAATTTCTTACTAGTGTACTCTAATCGCCTTTTAACACACGTACTACCTCTATACAGATATGTATCCCCAATGTATGTAAAATACCTACACTCGTGCACCAAGCACACTTACACTACTAATAAACCAACTCCGAATACAGTCATATCTTCTGTAGAATCATGTCCACGTGGTAGTGTGGTGAGGTAGGTGATGAAATGACATGTAATACTATTGGTAATCGTTAGAGCCTCAAGAGAAGCTTAAAATATCACATTGGACATTACAATAGGAGCATTCATCCATGAATAAATGGATTATGTTACTCTTTAGGTAACGAAATGCTTCGTTTCGTGTTTCATTCACATTTCCAAGTGTATAGTGAAGTTCTGTGCGTACAAATAATGCATGTGAAGATAGTGGCATGGTAGCCATGTACGAGAGCAAGAGCAAGTGCATTATTAAAACTACTGTTGATGTTGTAGATACTTATAATAGTGTAATCATAATATACTTACTTACTACATTGGATTACATACCTACCTACATCAGGTACCTTAGCTACTCTATCCTATATTTAATACACTCTAATACAATATGGCACAACAATAAAGGTGCCGAGTTGTAGTGAATGTAGTGCACGAGTGCTAGTAATAAAAAATGTAGTGTGGATGTTTTTGTGTTGGAGAGATACAGGTACTCTGTTAATATACCATAATGTTTAATGTTGAGTAGTAAATAGGGAAAACGAGACTAGCAAATGAACTAGAAAGAGTTGCTGATGCGACGGCTGACTGTGCCTCGTGCTCGTGTAAAAGTAAATTGAATTGGATATCTGTATCTCCTGTTGTAAACACACAATGGACATTCACAGTTGACAATGCATTGCGTTAGAACATACTACTAGTAACATTCTCTAAGTATGTTCAAGGTGGATAAGTACACATCGTCAAGTTCCACAGACTCAAACACACAACAGTTTTATAATACAGTAGTAGCCGAACTAACGCTAACGGGTCATGCGACAACGAGAAAGATATCTCATGGCATGATCTACCCCTCTCTTTCTCTCATCCTCTTTCTCTCTGCGGGCTCTTATCCATTACCACACAGAACACACAGTTGGCTCAACAACGTTTTCTATCTCAATTCTATATGTGAGCAAAACGGTTGTGTGTGTGACATCACAAAAGACAAGACTATGCTGTTATGACTGTGAGACTACTAGGAGTCCCTACCTAGTACACTATGAACGAGTAAGACTATCTTTACATGCTACATAAATATCTGACGTATTTGTGTGTTCATGTCTTTGTGTGTATCTGTGTGATGCTGTAATGATGCGCTGCACTTGCACTCTCTGGAATCTTGCTCGGCTTTTGGCTATTTATATTTTGTTTGTGTTCATGTAATGTGTGTGTCTGTGTACTTTTACTACGGGAAGTAGCAATGATATGTTAGGGAGCATTATGACATGCAGAGATACGAGTAGGGTTTTAAAAGTATGAGAAAGACACACGTTATTTTGTCGCAGCATTTCAACTCTATAAATATTACACGTGATGTCTCTGTTAAGGGGGAAGCGTGTCTTGTACACAATGAACTCACAAATGCTAAACACTAACACATGCTGTGACATATGACAAAAATTATCTCACTTGACTCAATCTTTCCAAGTTTTTAACAGATATCAAATCGGAAATGCTTAAGTTTCTATTTCGTCCACGAGTTTTAGGATTGGAAATTCAAACCATTTAGGTATTTTGATTTTTTTGCGAAAAAAGTTTCCGATCTGTCCATTATATTTATTAAAATAATACGTGAGAATTGTTATAATATTGATAGTTGTAGAAAACTGTAATGTAAATATGATTTAAATTGACAGTTTCAAAAATTGGCTAAAATAAAATTGGAAAGGGAGTAACTGAACTGACATAAACGATTTGCATACATAGGAAAGCAAATCATATGACATTTGCTGTAAATGTATGCAAAAACATTATAAATGAAAAGCTAGGTATGCATTTTGTTGGGTATTTTACCAGAGAATGTGACAATGTGAGTTGAGTTCGTTCCCTATCTTTCGCTCATACTACTTTGGGTTTTGAACAATGAAAAGCAAAGTGATGGAGACAGGAGACCCTACGAAAGCAAGGAATGGCATTAGAAGTACAGAATTAGATTCTTATACAATAGAACATATCTACACTCCATTATAGGAAGTAAATGGACTGAGGAGAGAGATGGAATAATGAGCCGCAAAATGGAAATGAAAATTTGTACTTTACCCGTATTGCCCTACGTACTAATCCACTGCATTGGCAATGAAACTCTCTCTCACTCGACACTCACACATTACACAACTACCTAAAGCAAAAGCCAAATCGTAGAATTGTGTAATGCTCTTTGGATCATTTCTCTTCCTTGCGTTTTGGTGCGTACATGTGTTACTGTGCATTCCTTATAGTACAAACCTAATGTCATTCTTCTTGGGTCACTCGCACACACGCACAAAACTATTCCTGATGAAAATGTGGTGAAGAATATAAACAAAGTACCTACACATACCTAGCTAAAGGGAATAAAAGACGCTGCATTGTGAATGAACTCGTTGCTCAACACTAGTAGCAGTAAAACCTTTAACTGAGTCTATATATAAATTGCATACGCACACTGGGGAAATAGGGATGCTATAAGTGTACCTATGTATAAAATGTATTACAATATCTCTCTAAGCTTCTAGAAACTTTTTATATAGAGGTTTGGTGTTTGGTATCCCAATTCCATTAAAAGTTGTAATAGTAGAAATTGGAACGAAATTGTTTCTTTAGACGAGAAATTATTTGTATATATTGTATATTGGTGTATAGGTAGTAGGTAGTATAGAGGAATCATAAATACTAGTTCCATTGAGTCAGTCAATGAAATACGATAAATTATTTGATGTCTATGTACAATTGAATTGTGTGCGGTGGCAGTAATAGAATGAGTAAATAAATATAGGATTTGAGAGATTTATCAACAATGTAAGTTTACTATCAATACAACACAACATACAATACATACCCGCAGCACCAAACATGACATTCACATCACTAAAGATCATTATGTACTCCTGCAACTTAATAATTCTGGAGAGTGCGTACAAACACACACACACACACACAGAAAAGAAAGAGAGTGAATGAGTTTGTTTGTATTTATAGAGCGATCTGAAGATTTGGTTGTTGTTGTGTACGTTTCTTTGCTGTGTGTTCCGCTTGAGTGTGCCCTGAAAGGTTGCTCCAGAATCTCAATCACTCTCGCAGAACAGAACAACATAAACAACACAAATTCTAGAAAACTACTCTATCGTCATAAAACGACTTGTGTATAAGAATTTTTTTCAAGATTTACTGCAGCTGAGACGTTTGGTGTGTGCATCTGTGTATTATTGGCACACAAAGGTCCTTTATACTGTAGTGTATATAAGACAGACATACTGCACTGCATGAATCTGGTATGGGGCACTTTAATGGATTTACAATTGATACAAACTGCCCAATGGTCATAATAGCTTACCTCAAAACAGATCATTTTTCGAAGACGTTTTTCCATGTTTACGCATTAGAGGATAAATAAATTCCAAAATTGTTTATTATGACTTTATGGCGAAAAATTTGAGTTAAGAAATTGTTGTAGAGATTTGGATCCCTTGGATTTTCCTCATTCTCAGTTACTCTCTGTCTGTGGTTTCATTTTGGGTTTGGAAATAGTAGGTAGTCTTTTGTAGTATGTGTAAGTAGTAGATCTTGGTGCTTTTTGGTCTGATTCAGTCGGTCTCTTCTGTTCTTTGTTAATATTTATATGTAACACATCACATAGACCTTAGTACCTACACACTACAAGAAACATCAAGAATTTAGGAAAAGATCTTTGTGCAACTGTATGTAATACTTCAGAAGTGGTAACTGGAGAAACAAGTCGGAGTCTACGACGGTTTATACACAAAATACAAACATGTACAAGTGTTGGTGGCCTGGTAGTTGTCTATAATACTATCTAAAGCTAAAAAGATTACTGTGCATGTTCTCATCAGTCTCGTACTACCACAACTCCTTCTATAACTGCCGCTCTTTAGGTCCTTGTTGAGTTGGTTGGTTTCATTTCTTCTTAGGTAGTTTCCTTCGTTCATTTCATTTCACATCATATCACAGAATAACATACGAAACAAGGTTTTGGGAGAGGGAGCATCATGGAGTGCCAGAGTGCTCGTAATTTTTTGGATAAGTCATTTAATAAGATTTATTACTCGAGGGTTGACATTTCAACAAAATAGAACAGCAGGAGCCTTCTTTCGTTCTTAGTAGTTCACTTGAGTTCTCTTTCTTCAAGATTTCTTCTTTCCCATTAGGTAATACATAGGATTTCTATTACCACCACACCATTTCTACACTCCTAGTACTATAATATATACGAAACCGTATGACGAAAGCTCTGTATAAGTTCTACAAGCACTCGTGGAATTATATTTAGTAGAGTTAGTCACAAACAACATGAAAGAGCTCAGCTGCATATGCTAGTCCATGTACCTAATACTAAAGACTCTTCTTCTTTTCATAAAGTAGTCATCACTCTTCTTTCTCAGTTTCTAAACCTAGCTAGGGTATATGCATGTAGGTATGTACATATATAAATTTATAAAAGATGCACGCAAATAGCAGAATAAAGGAAAGCGCGACCTCAACTTCTTCTATGAGTATAATCACATATAAAACACTATTACTAAACTTTTCTCACTTATTTTATTTTACTTTTCCATCTCATTCTCGTTATTATTACATAATACGTGATAATATACTCTTCCATTTTCATTCTGTTCCCTTTAGCCTGTTTACTTGCTCTTGGTGTGTTCAAAAATGACATTTATGCAAAGAAATGATATTTTGGTTCACCAATCTTCTCTCTCCTGCCCTTCAGCACTACAAACAGTCCTCAACACGTCGTGTCACAACCCAGCAAACGCAAACTACACTGAAATCCTACAGCAACAATGTAATTTACAATGTGTTAGCAATGTTGCGTAATTCGTGCTAACACTGATGTACTCATTTTGGCTTATGCATAACAATTCTTGCTCAAACAGTAGTTGTATAACATCCATTTATACAATTATACATATTGTAGTATGACTATTAGCAAGATTTACCATATTTAAATTTGAATCATAATGTCCATAATTTGTTAATGTAAGTAGAGTTTACAACCACATCATTGTACTAATTGTAATATTTTTCCTTAGTAAACTCATACACATAATAAAAATAATATACCTGGTCCATCAGTCTATAGTACAAATTAGTTGACAGAACTATAATTTAAGTTACATCTCAAAAGTGAGATTTGCAGCACTAAATATCTTGTATTGGTTAATATTCTAAAATACAGTCAATGGCAATCATAAATCTATTAAATTAGTAAGATAAAATTACTGGTAAGTAATACTGACTTTTCTATGGAGCTAGAGTGTACAATATAGCAGCTAAATTGATTTCCTATTATTTGTATTTTACTATTTTGTTTGTGTAAAAATAGTGTAATTGCAATAATACAGTTCATGACTCTTGCTATGATATTATTATTTGTATTTGTGTAGCTTCTAGAATAGCTTGTACAATAGCGATAGCGCATATTGTAGTAGAGTTGCAGTTGTGGTTGCATTGTATAAATAACCATACGTAGAAGTCATTTAAATTCTCGTAAAGTGTGTTGAGTTCACATAGATATACAGTAGTAGTAGGAAAAGAGAGAAATGGTCTGGTGTTTGTTTGGCGTCTTATCTGCTGAGCTTTCCCTTTTGTATACTTTTATGGAATCGTAATGTAGTCAAGTAACGTACAAGGGTAAGTAATGGGATGGTAAAGCTAGCTTTGAGTTTAAATTGAAATGATGAAGTAAAGACTTATTTTCCTTCCCTTGTGCCACTCCTTGTACATTATTTGGACTATAGGGGGTTTTATACACAGATAGCATCGTATCATTCTTGTATTTCTTCAAAGTCTGTCTGTGTGCAACTTTCGACCTCATTCTTTGTAAGTCGCAGCTCATTTTGGTTGTGTAAGTCACCACTTCATTCATTTTGATAATAAACTGCGACAGCAAAACCCAAGCAAGAGGATTGCATTGTGATACTTAGTACTCTGCTGACTTGTGACATTCACACTCAATAATAGGTATGTTCCTCTCTCTCTCTCTCTGAAGATATTACGTGTGTGCAGAGTGTGTGAGATAATATATCTTTGTATTCTCTGGAAGTATAGTGCTTCTCCATGGTCCCAGTCTAAAAATGAATGAAACTGTTGAAAGAAGCCTCAGAGAAGATTACTTTGTGTTTGAAAGTGAGTGGAAAGAGCAAACCATGTTGCGTTTCTTTGCTCTTTGACTTGCTTGGCTTTAGTTGCAATGCACTATACGCTCCAACATTAAATGACTATATAGCTTTGTTGACTTTTACTTCAAGTAAAGTTCAGACTCTTGAACTTGTATAGGTATGTATTAGTAGAGATTTTTATAGTGCTCATTCGTCATCTATTCTCCACAATAGCACAATGAGCAATATAACATCAAGTTGAAATGGAATGTATTGCGTTGATCTAGATATAATATCACAGAACATAAATATTGCAATACATACCACAATGCTACCCCATTTTGTTGCTTAATTAGTGCAGAATTCCATGTGTCATATTAAAGAACAGCGATGCAATAATAAATGCAGACACTTTAAAATATTACAGTATCACTTTGTACTTAAATATATCGGTATACTGGACAATGTGTTGTAGCATCATTCAAGTATTTCTTACCCTGTTAATAAAATCAATGTACAATTCTCTGGCTATCAACAATGCTGATAAATACCCTAGTAATACCTAATGAATTGTTAAATGATTTTTATTTGCCAGCTGGAAACAATACTAAAAGGGAATTTAAAACATGCTTTTTATTCTTTTTTAGTTATAAGTACCTATAGGTATATGTATTAAAATTACTTGAAGTAACAACTACTAAAAGTTATTTAGTGTATATAAATTAAACTTATTAGATTGTGAAAGAGGTTATTATGACAAAAATAGCATTTGAAAAGAAATCCCACTGCTTTCACCAATGACTGACAAATAACCACCCTCACAAATACTTATGGTAAAATGTTGCTCACAATACATAGTTACATAACATAATGCACAACTCAATCCATTGAGAGTTGTATAGAAAAGTATTCGCATCATCATTGGTGTAATAATTCACATCATGACGTTATTGCTTTATGTAGCAGAGGGTGGAATGAATAATAATATTATTATGACATTCTCGATGTGTACATGCATAATGTGGAAAAAAGGATAAAGACGAACGCTCCAGCGATTCTTTGGCATTACTAAGTACACCGATTTCGGTGTTGAAGTTTCCTCTCAAGAACAGTCTACGAGGAAATAGAAGAGTGGGGGAGGAATCGGATTGAGTGAAGAACCTGATGAAAGCAAACCCAAAAGACATGATGCGTTTCTTACAACTTTTAGATATACCTACCTAAGACTTCCTTCACTTACATGTAACATAACACTGTACTTTACCTTTCTTACGGATAAATAAATATATGTACGCACAAACACACAACGTGAACTAATATCATCTATGTACATGCTGAATTTACTTGTAAGTGAAATAAGGCACATGGTTTATTGTAGTGGTATATATGTAGCAGAAATAGATTCATACAAGTGAGTTACCTACACCTATACACACATGGGTCTTATACTTGCAGATTTATATTCGTAAAGTAAAAATCTCTCTGAGAAGAATAAAATCTCACATAGTCAGCAAGAGGAAAAAGAATACTTAGTAACACGTCTTGAGAGCTTACTTAAGACTAGAGAGTGAGAGAGTGGAAGACGGGAAGGAAAATAGCGAAAGAATTCTCGTTTTTCTCGATGCACAGTGTGTATACCTACTTGTAAACCATAATGTACGTGTCTTGGTTGTGCAGGCGGATTGTACAATAGTGGTATGTATTTGTGGTTTTAGCATATCAGGAAATCTGTAGCTATAGAATAGGTAGCAGCGTGCTTAAGTATGTACACAAGGAGAGATGTACGCTCTCGGTGTGCATTTGAGAAGAAAAGATTGAGTGAGTAGGTAAGTAAGTAAAGGAGCAAGAAAGAGAGAGAGAGACATTGAAAAAGTACGCGTAGAGACTGCGGGCCACGCGTCTTTTTCATTTCGATTCAATAGACTTCAATTGTGAACCCAGAGTTGAATGTAATGCCATGATGCCAATGCTGATGTCAAACAACAAGGAAATTCGAAATGAATGACTCGCTCTAGTAGTAAAGATCCTACGGAAAGTGTGTAGGCTGTAAATTCTACTCCATATGTGTGTATTTCTATACCAGGACATGTTCACTACAAGTAAAACACATGGCACGGCATTGAGGATTTGGTGCTACATATTACCATTTACTATATGAAGAAATATATACTACCACAAGAGTTGTAATAATGTGATCTTCTCGTGTGGTGGTAGATATCGTAGAGGTAGGTATATATGCCATGTGTGGCATTGCATTGATTTGATGTGTCTCATGAACTCACACACAAAGAAAATGTCGGCGAAGCTCTAAAATAACTCATGTGGGAGTTATAGAGAGACGAGTGAGAGTTGTGATGCAACTGAAAAAGGAAATCCATTAAGTTACCTCTGGCAAACATCCCTTTGCTACCAAACACACATATTTAGTAATAGCCAGCTTTGCATTCAATCCCGAAGGTCTCTGCTGTGCTGTATATAGGTGAAGCAAGTAAGGATATAAACAACACTCACCTTATAGTACTAGTACTACAATATGTAATGTGTTGGAAACACACAAAATGAAATGATTAGCTACCTCTTTGTGGTTGTTTGGTGACTCAATGCTAAAAAGTCGACAAAAAACACTCACATACAAGTTCAGTTGATGTCGCAAAAGATTATTTTGAGATTTTGACACATGAAATTTTTATGATCTTCATATTTACGTAATAAATTGTAGCCGCAGTATTTCCATGATTTTGAAAGAATAATATTTGCCTCATAAAACATTTTTACATTTTAGAAACGATGACACCCAATAAACACATCTACACTTACATCATTGCACTTAGTCATTATAACTATCTACACACTTTTGTATACGCCATGTCTTCATTACTTAGTTTCGAGTTTGTTTGTGTACATACAAGAAAGAATCTGCTGTGAGTTGCAAGTAATTTATTGAGTAGTTATAGTACTTAGAGCAAATACGTCTCATATACACATGAGATGATTAATGCTATGTTTCATTAAAAACTTTAACTATTGCAGACTTTGCAATAATCTGATTGTAGACACAGTAGTTGGAACAACCTAAAACTCAATTTCCATGACTTGGCTAACCGCGAACGTTTACATTGGGGAAAAGTGCGTATCTCCACCTCTAACACACACCTTTATATACCTAAGTAGGTATAGATAGCTTCTAGATGCAGTGCAAGGTAAAGGATAAATCAGTTTAATGTAGGTAAAAATGAAAAACTTTTCGAGCACGGGAAGCCAACAGAAAGTTTGAGCAAATAAAATTTTTCACAAAAGAAAAAGATTCACCTCACATTCACATCTTGCAAAATTTATGCAATGCAGTCAGTCTGTTGGTTTGGGTATACGTGCGAATCTAATATAAGTGGGGAATCAAGTGTTGTCAGTACATAGACTTAGATAGGTAGGTAAATGCATGTTGCATATAAATATGTGCCCACTTCTTCGTCTTCCTTATAAATGCCTACAAACTTTTCTTATTCTTATTTACCATACATATACCAACAATTCTTCCTTCTTAGAAAATATAGGTCTGAAGTTAAAATCTTTGTATTATAAAATATAGGTCTTTTGGTATAGTGCATCCTACTTATATAGCTACATGCAAAGCCGTATACAGAATTTAATTTCGGGGGATTCGTAGCAATAAAAATACAGTCTCTTTTTAGGCAAAATAATGCAAAATGTCAGGGATTAGGATACATTTTAAAATTTCGCGAAGGACTATTACGCACCCCATAGATACAGCCTTAGATGCATATAGAGAAAGTGGTGTTTATACCTATAATATATGCCTGGGTCGTAATACGTAACATGTAATTGAATACTGTTTTGTTAAGCGGGTTACGAACTACTACCACTATAGATACATTCGTCAATTGAGTGGGAACCAAATGGTATACAGTAGGATGCTACTTTTTGAGTAAACTTTGCTTTTCCATCGTCATAGTACTCCGTACTTAAGAAATTCAAGCTGAACTGACGGACTGTGTCTGTGACTTGACTTACACATACAGACACTCTGTGCTACTACTGTGTTTCACGCTACACAGATCTCAAAAATAAAACCAGAGAGAGACGGAGACGCAAAGGAAATAGAAAAGAAAATTCTTTCATCTAGTTTTTCAATCTTCACTGTACTACAAGTACACATCCTACTAGCACTTGTAGTTAGTACCTAAGTCAAAGTTTCTATCAACTAAAAAAAGTAGCAGTGACAACTTTAAAAGACGCTCTTACATGCGAACCAATGCACAATAGTGAATATAAACGCAAGACCTACATAATATAAAAATGTTGATGCACAATTTATCAGTCTTTCTTATACGTATTAGACCATAGTCTATACATATGCATAAAATACAGTTTGCAGTTTTAGTTAGTTCTGCGTAAAAGGGAAATGTCAAATTCAAATAAACGACCTGCCTTTTATGATCACATTTGCAAACTATGCAAGATCTCTATTATTGAATTGACAGCTTTGAAATAAAAGTAAAACTTGTTACTTCATATTTCCGTTTACACTGTGATGTACTGCCTAAGTATGTGACATTTTTCCAGAATTTCTCATTGAGAATCTTATAAAAACTGCATAAAATGAAAATCATTTCTATCAACTTTTGCTTTATGTAAAGTAATAATTACGTCTATGTATATTATCACGAAAATTATTAAAATAACATTATTAATGTACAATGCAGATCATGAAATTCAACTTTTGGTTTCAAGTATTTACGGATTTGTTGTTCAAAATGTCTGATTAAACAAGTGTAGATTTACTCATTAGGAAACAGAATCGTAAAATACCATACCATGTGGTATATTTTAGTGTGCCAATAGTCCATCTGTTCATCCATCTCCTTTCTAATTGTACTTTCAATAAAATTATTAATATTGTAATTTTATCATTCAATTAACAATCTCATTTTACTTTCTACAAGGAAAACAAAAGGAAGCATGCCGCTGTTATGTATATAAGCAATGTACTTAATAAATTGCTATCACGAATTCCTTAAAAGAACTCACCTTTACATTTTGCAACCTGCACAGAGTACACTATATGTACAGAGCATTGTCCTGTGCATTACGTAGTACAAATAATATGATGTGTACCTACAATTGTAGATATAGACATAGTGGCATGAAATGAAGCAATAATTTAAAATTATAAATATCACAAAGGAAAATGGATTGTACAAACTTTTATATCTACTCTTGTACGTTATACAAATATATTATGAATTACACTAACATTCCGTAAGAACCGTAACTTGAACATTACATTCGGATGTGGGTATGTAATATGCAAATAGTACATACCTACCTGTACCTAGGTATATAGGTATGAAAGACAGAAATGAGTGAACGATTACGTTTCATTTCCTAGTAAATGATATATTTAATCATACAGTTGTATTTATTGTGTATAAAATTCTTTTCTAGCAGTAATAATGGTAGCAGTGAACACAAAAAAATGTGCGAAGAATATGAGATATAGATTTATAGCTGCTATATGAGAGTAAACAAAACGAATTGTCTTATAATTGCATTGAATTGGCCTGAGTTGTTTGAATTTATTGGCAATAGTAGGGAGTAGAAAGGTATGTAAAATGCATTTATAATGTAACCAAATGGAAATGCTAAGTTCCTCAGCAACATATAAACATAAAGTAATCATCTGCATAATAAGCTCCATTACAATTGTCATTTTTATTTGGGTTGTTGAGCTAATCCTGTTGTTGTAAAAAGATACTTGTGCTATACAATACCTATATAGTACAGGGCAACATTCTTTAGTTTACTACTATCTTGTTTTGTCCAAAGAGTCCGTCAGTCTTTAGTATGCTTCTCAAAATACATTTTCCTACACACAAACAACCACTAAGCAAACTTCCCTTTCTACGAAATAATCAAAGAGAGTTATTACTACAGAAGTAGTCTAGAATTAAATATCTACAGCAAACGATTTTCCGATTTAAAAGTTAAACTGTATATGTATGTATGCATGTATATACTGGTTATAAGAATACATAGCTGTATAAAATAGTTGTATGCACTGTTAAAGGAATGGGCCCAACCTCCTATGTAATAGTAGTATTGTCTATGAAATGAACAGTAAAATTAATAAATAGCAAAGCTGGTATAAATATAGTAAATTATATTAGCAACTGGCAATAGCACAAGTTGCGAAAGGGAATTCATGATTATGATTATTATTATTACGATTAGAACACAAAAGAGTATGGCACGCCGTGTGGCGTCTCATTTTAGTTATTGGTCTCAAGATGAAAGGGAAAAGAACAAACAACAATAAAGCAGCAATATTATTATAAACAATGTGGAAAAACCACATTGTCCTGTGTGTAGCTGTGCCGTGTGTTGTCTCTATAGTCTCTACGTGTTCATTTGCCTTTTATTATTACTTCAAATTCTCCACTAAGAAACACAATACTCGGACAAGACAGAAGTAGAACTCTCTGCATGTGCTATTGCCAATTCCAATTGCTTTGCTTGGTCTTTGCTTTGCTGCTTGTGTGTGTCGTGGTCTTATTGCCTATCATCCTGAATGGAGTGCTTTAATAATACCTGACACTCCTGCTTGCCCTCTGTTCTTCAAACCGATTGCTTTGACTTGGTTTACATTTACTACACAATAATCCATCCCATTATTATTATTATTCCACTATCTTTTCATTTCTATAATACATATTCAATCTATACGAGTAGTAAGTAACAAAATAGTATTGCATATTTTATACGTACGTTTATATGTACCTATTATGCTATATTGTATACTAAATGCTATTTGCATTCATATTCACTAATGTATGTACATGATAAAATTCTAGACTGTTAAAGTACTAAAGCAGACGTATTGCATGTTTGTAGTATAATTTGTGCACAGGAATATATTTATGAACTACTACTGCTATTGCTTTATGTACTTTATTACTAAAGTACTTATGCTCTATTATGTCTGTGTGCTATGACTAACGCGTATAATATGGCATCGCATAATATTACTAAGGGCATAATCGTGTGTACAGAATAATATGCTTGTTGGGATATGTGTATTGTGTTGGCAAAATTGAGCCGCCTTAATAATATTTACTCCAAGCTAAAAGTTCATCCACACCCAAACATTATTTACCGCGTGCCATAGCGTATTATGTATTGCTGAATGTTTTGCCTACAGTTGAAATAGCATTCGTATATTATGGTGGCTGTGATACAAATCAAATAGTTCCAGTTCACTACGCAGTTATCAGCGAACATCACATAATACACTAAATACATGCTGTAGCGTAGTTTCTATAATTGAGAAGGCTATAATACCATTATGCATACCTCTACCTACTAGGAGAATGAATATCCAATTCGTATAATTATAGCGAGTCTTTGTGTTATAAGGTGTAACCATTAGAATTGGCGATTAAATTGCGTGTAGTTGTGAATAATGTGTTGCACACTTAATGTGCAAAGGGTTGAATCAAATCCAACAACGATTAACACCAATGAATAGAACTGTATTGGTAATTGCAATTTGTAGCAATGTGTTGCTCAATGTATCATTCATTCTTTTATGTCTTGGACATTTTTCTCGGAATGTGTTTTTGACAAAAGTTCCCTTTATTGCTTAGGTAACTTCGTGTTTACCAATATAGGACTTCCTTTTCATTGTGCTTGTGTGTAGAAGAGTGTGTTTGAACTCCTCTGATTGAAATACAATAATGGCCTTTGTGTGAATAACGAGTGAAACTTTGTTTGCAGAATATAAATCCTATAACTCACAATTTCACAGATTGAATAGATTGCTAGACTAAAACACTTAGCACGCGTTAATCCAGTGTATATAGTCCTGGTTAAGTCTAGCTTGGATTTATACCATGTTGTGCTATGTTTACCTGTATATTAAGTACCTACTTATAAATTACAATTACACAGGTAAAGTATAGTATAGTCTATGGTCTTTGCCAAACTACTACTAGTAGACTACCAACAAATACTTCTGCGTTAGTGGCTAGAAATGAGAAGGTCTCGCTGATTTACGAACGTTTCGATTTATTTTGCGAGTGTGTACTGGAAAGAGATCGATTGCCTTAATTTAATTTCCATGTGTAGTCAAAGTACTTACATCCTAAATGCATATTAGTTGATATAATTACACGTAATGAATAAGATTATTTATTGTAGTAAGGTTGCTAAACTTTAATACTTGTAGTAAGTACCCTAATGCAATACTTCAACAGAATATTATGCCAGTCTGTTCTGTATGTTGTTTAATGTGTTTTGTTTTATACGGAGAATACAGATAAGCAATGAGTCATGTGTGGGAAGATTGGAAATGCTTATACTTTATAGTAAATGGTAATGAGGCTATTAATTAAGTTTTGTGTGTTTCTTGACTTGATCATGGAGAGCTCAAAAAGCTGAGAGGATTTTATTGCGTGTCTTTGTATGTGTGTGCAGTATATAGGTGCTGGCAACTGATTGATGTAAAAAGACTGTGCACAAATATTTTAATGAATTTTAAATGAACGTGTAAATGCACACATTTTATCTTCGCGGATGAACATTCTTTAAATATTTATAGAGATTACAACACACAGCAGTACAGCTACTACTTACTTCTTGGTATAAGTGCGAATAAATGATTCTTTCAAACCTGCCGAGGGTTACGTGCGATTATATAACCGTTCCAGCACGCCACACTGTTACAAGAAACTTCTTTCTCAATTTTTCAATGCATTTGTTAGGAAGCCAACTGTAGGTGATTTACCTCCATACACATTACACAGTAACATTAACATTTGCACTTTTGTCCTTGCGATTTGTTCTACAACATTGAAAATTGTTACATCTGAATGAAAACTTTTCCTTGAAAGAATTTCCTAGAAATGCAAGAATCCGCATATACTCGTTGTAATTTATTAAAGGAGGAATGCAATTCTTTCTTACTGTTTAGGTATTTATAATGGTAGTAGTTCTGCTTGTAACACAAAGGAATAATTATCCCGTGAAGCGAAAGCAATAAAATGATTGCATATAAATTGCTTCTAGCTTAAATTTGCATCTTAATCTTTATGCTGTAAGTTCTTAGATACTGCTTCAGATTTTTAGTGCCCTACCGATTACACACTAACCAAAAGTGTACTTAATGTGTATCTGTTAGGCTATAATATCCATTTGTGCAACTACTTGAAAAATCACTTGGAGCTCGTATGCACATTTTTGTGACTGTGAGAATTCTAGTGTTGTTCAATAAAACAAGCTTCGTGTCGTATACCAAGCAAAGGTATGTAAATAAATTATGGACAGTGAATAATATAATTTTCTTGCAAGCCGAATTGTCTTAAGCAATGCAATCAATAGCAATAATTATCAAGTAATAATCATGCGATAAATTATAATTGGACTTTCCTTATATACCTTATCCTCATCCTTGAATGCATCCATTCAGTTTGTCATAAAACTTTTACTTGACTACCCCAAAGTTATTTCAGTACTAGACATATAATATAAATACGTTTAATTTCACAGGTAGTTTCATGTTGAATTTCTGGCATTATTTATACCAATTTACCTATAGGTACCCATTTATAAAATGTATAAACATGTATGTGATGGTGGTTTTAGTAAAGTGTTATATGAAAGGTAAGTCAAGTTAAACTGTCGACGTATATATAAACATGTGGGTTTACATACAGTATGGGTAGGTACTACAAAACATAATCAGTGATTACTTTAATGTCATCTTAGATTGTGTGTCTCTTTTAATGTGAAAGAAAAGCCCAGGGACAGTTAACAAGGAAAGGGTAATGCCTAACACACATAATAATGCTTTATGTGTAATCCACGTAGATTAGGTTATGAACACATTAGCAGTAGTAGGACATTCAAGTTCACGGAGCCGTGTGTAGCAAGCCCCAAGTACATTTTAACTAACTACCTAAGCAATAATATAATGCATTCTATCTCATGTTCACACTACACTGCATATGTACACTCACTCGTTAAACTAGTGCTTCACAATTTAGCACATTACAAAATACCATCACACAAATACTCACTCACACTCCTTTCATGTATCAACTATACGCTACATCCATCCTATCACGTGTAAAAAGATAATTTCAGTTATAATTTAAACGAAGTGTATTGAATACCTATACACCAAACTACTAGTTTAGGTATAATAGCATCTACTTCTACTTGCATCTCAGTTTGTGCATACTGTACTACTGACAAAAATCATATAACTCATAAAAATGTATTTAAAATATCTGATCCGCCCGTGAAATTCAAGAATCAGTTTCAGTAGAATCCATTCTGCTTACCTAATCATAATAAAATGCGTGTAAGATAAAGCATTCCAAAAAATGTATGAGATTAAAAAAAATGGTAAAAAAGTGCATGCATGAATATTTTTTTGAATCGCAAGCAAATATTTATAGGTAATCATAGTTAAAGTTACAACAAGGCTACTCTGCTGTCTGCATGTAACCATAAATAGTTCAGCACCACAGGCGGGCTTTTTATGTTACATCTTAGAATTTCAACTTTTTTAAAGTTACCTAGTTCTTTTTCTAATTGCTTGTGTAGGGTTACACACATGTGTACAGCAGACTAAACACTAGTTCCATCATCACTTGCACTATCACCCTTTCTTTCCTCTCCCTCTTTATAATAGCTCTACACATACACTAAATAACTGCAAACTAATGCCAACTTAAGCCTCGAGATAAAAGTAAGGCTTTAGTTTTATCCAAAGAGATTATTATTCACTTACAACTACATGCATTCAACATGCAACTCTTTTACTGCTCGTAAGTTTCCGATAACAGTACTTTAGTTGTCGTCAGAGCTGCAGACATACCTAACACGTATTCTACACTACAATATTATGTTCCTTATACTTATACGCTTATAAAACTTAAAGCTAAGCCAGGCTAGTAAATTACCTATTTAAAATGCATCATGAAAATAAGAAATTAAAGACTGCATGCTTTTATGACTAAGTAATATAAGACAGATTTTATGTAAGGTATACGTTTATGTGTGTACCCTGTAATTATATGAAATGTGTAATGCTAGACCTATATAGTAATACATAAAGCTTGTGCTTGCTTGACTTTTTCCATTCATGTCATTTAAGTAGGTAGTACATTATTGCAATACAATTCAGAAATGCATGAATGCATTATATTATCCTTATGATTATTTCATTATTGTGTGATTGCTTGTTCTTTGTGAGTAATTCACAGCTTATATAAAGAGAGACTTGTGTAGAATGAATGTATATCATCGTGTCCATCTTTATTGCTGGTCTGACCATTACTTTGCTGCACAACACAACTCCTACCACCAAACCAATCCATCATGTCATTGACTGTCCTGTTCTATCACTGTAATGTTCTTTTACTATCTCTGTTAAGGTTTTGCGTAGTTGTATTCATAAAACATACAGAGACACTTATATACTGCTATTATCAAGTTTAATGCTAATGCTGATGTAAATACAAACGTATTAGATAGGTAGTATTATTATTTATGAAGGTAAACACATATACAGACAAAGATGGATAAAATGAAATAATAAATTACAAGCAAAGGATGTTGTTGCCGGTGAAGTGTGTTGAGTTGTGTGGGAAATGAAGTGTTTTAGGTATGTAGCATAGAGATTATAATATAATAGATATATCTTCTTATGTTGGTAAAATGTTTTTTGATAGACATTATATGCGTATTACGCACAATGACTACATACAAGTGAATACAATGATTTTGACTTCATCTTGTCTCTGTGAAGAATCTGTGAGATTTACAGTGCACCCGTAGCAATTCAACTTCAGTAAATAATGACAGAATTGCCTTGGTGTTGACTGCGAAGAGTTGATTGTGACTGTGAACTATAACCATCTTGTTTAACATATATACAAATGTAGAAGTGTATACCTACATAGTAATAACATAAGTATAAATATTCTCGTGGATAGTTTTATGAAAGGTATACTCAGCCAAAGAAAGAAATAAGGAATAGAATGTGTGTATGACGAAAATATGATGATGTGATGATAATCGAACTGTTGAGTTGTGTAGTGTTGTCTTGGCCACTTGGCATGAGTTTCCCTTTAAATTAAATCTGCTCGGCTTGACTTTTCTCAGATACATATACAATAACATACACATATAATGCATAGGTATACCTAGTAATACATAATAAAACTCATTTCATAATACTAACAATATTAAATATGATACAATGCTATTACAATAATACTAGCATAGTAGTTTGGGTACACACAGAATAGAATAATATTAGTTTATATGTATGTCAGTTGGTGTTCATAGTCACACTCGCACAAAAGGAGCAAATTACTTTTTACACTGCTCCACTGATATACGAGTACAAGAATTGACTTGGCTTATATTAAACTAGTAGCTGGTTAAACCTTCATTCTATTTACACGATAGACGCACTTACTTGTACAGCACTACCACACTTCAAATGAAGCAATGAATGCGTCTCATGTATGCAAGATATATTATAACTGAACAACTTTATGTGTGTATTACGTTGGATGCAAAGTTATAATGTGAGTTGAAAAGCGTGAGTGCTTATACAGAGAAGCTGAAGCTATATAGAACTAAATAAGAAAAAGTTATTTATTTCTCTAATCTCATTTCAAGATTTTCATCGTGAAAAGAGCAATGACTAACCAAAAAGGTTTTAACCGAGTTACCTATTACATAATACATAACTGCTTATATTAATATTTAGCTTCTATAGACTACGTCCGTTGAATTGCAATGCAGGGGATCTTACGCTCACTGCGAGAATACATAAGGATAATGTTATTATTATTAATAATATGAAGGCATTATAATTTCAAACAGACACGTTGTACTTGCAGTGGTTTGTGGTAAGTTCATTGAAAAGGTAGCCTTTGTCGAGCTTTAGGTTTAGCAGTAGCTAATACATGTGATGTTTATACGCGAACATATTAATATTAACCAGATTCACTTTGACGAGTCACCGTTGCCTTGTTGAGTGCATCTGCTAATAGAAACAGTGATGTGGGTAAGAATATAAATGTAAATTTTTGTGGAGAGATAGTTCGTAGAGTGTATAGGTTGTCTATGTAGGTAGATGAGTACAAGTATGTGTAAAGGTTCTATAGTGCAAGAGTATGTGGTAAGTAAGCAAGTATGTATAGATACATAGAGAAAAGAGCATGGAGTAGTGTAGTGGAATTTCGATCTCAGTTTGAGTAGCTGGCAGAACCGAAAGAACAGAACTGTAGAGACAGAACAAGCGAAAATCTTTTTGGAACTCAGCAGGACAACTTGATAAAATATATGACTAATCATTTTCATGTTCTCTCGTGTTCTTTTATCTAGTAGAGTATGTTGTAGGGACTACTTGGCTTAATATTCTATGTACTCAGCACATAAATAATAAAATTACACTTGGGTATAATGCGTTGCTTTTGCAAATGTTCCTAGTGTTGAAACGAACCTCCCTATTTTATAATAATTTTAATATGTGTGTGCAGATAGTGCTTTTGCTACTTTATGCTCTAGCCAAAGACACTACCGCATAAATCAGTTAGAATAAAATGCAATGCAAATTGTCTTGATACTTTACAGTACGAATTAAATACGTACCAGTACCTAGTAGGAGTTTGTATGTATAGTTTATATTGTATTATCTACATACAGTAATAAATACAGTGCATAATGTGATAAGACATAGAAATGGTCTATCTGTATCTGTAGACAAGTTTCATCATTGATAGAAAGTTCGTTTCGAAATTACTTAACAGAAATCTATCATCCCTATTCAATAGCTTACACTAGACATTTATTAACTATTTTAGACGATTAATTAGTTTTAATCAGCTTTTCGGCACAATCCTGCTATTAACATTTGTTGTAAAAAACTTCATTACAATTTAATTAAGAGCTATTACAAACCTTTTTCTTAGCCAAGTATCTAACTAGCAACTGTCATCAGACTTAAAATAGTCAGAATGTGATCATGTAGTTAACGATGATGTATTTTAATTTTAAGCTGAAATATTAACTGGGTAGCTCCAACTACCTACCTACAAATCACATACATATAATTATAGGACTAATTAATATCCAACAAACATTTATTATAGAAGATTTATGATACAATTAATGTTAAAAATTAGATTGACTAGAATTCGTAGTAATCAACTCTTCAAATATTTACACTAGTAGAACCATACCAGCTTCAGCTTCAGTATGAGTAGGTCAAACTTAATTTTTTGACTTGCAAATTCAATAATCATATATTATAAAAACATGTTATGTGTTACGTGGAAGAAAAATCAATTATAGACACAGTCATACATTCTGTGCAATTCATTTACGACAACACGATTGCTCATGACATGACAATTTGAAATTATTTCGTTTCGTGTAGGGAAACTTACGTTATAAAACTTCAAAATAATCTCAAGTGTATCTGTCCGTGTACAGCACATAGGTATAAACTCTTTGATAGCCAAAGCATTATATATTTGAGTGCAGATGAATTGCAAGCCATACAACAGCTACCTTCTCAACTACAAATAACTATACCTAGGTTAATTTTTTGTATTATTATTTTAGAGTAAAAGCTACTTTTGAAATGAATGTAAAAAGTAGAAGTCCATATTCATCATATCAGTATCGCAAAACAGTATTAAAGGTCTATCTTACAATCACATAGCTAAAATATATGTCGTATTTTTCAACTAACATGTCAAGTCTCTCGAGTCCTAAGCAGTAAATACGTAAATATAGAAAACCACTACTCTACATTATAATACCATAGCAGATTGTGCTCCTAATACATTTTGTGTTATGTAAGGGTATTCTACAACCTTAGTATGAACTATTACTAATATGTTGTATAATACCCGAAAAGTATTTTGAAGCTCATTTAAATTTATGCATAGTACATTAGTCCATTTACATCGCAATAACTTGTACACACACTCCACAATGTTCTATAGCAATAAAATGTTGTAACACTATTAAGTATTTATATAAGTTCGAGAATTCTATAAAACTAGTTTGTAGTAAAGCTTCAAAACGCAGTAGGAGTGTATGGAACTATTCGCAACAAAATAATTTGGTTGAATTGCATTTAATCTCACAAGCTTTACATTATTTTCTCCCCACGTATTTGCATATAATATTCGCGAGCTAATCAGCCCGCTTTAAATTTTATGTGTTTGTTTCTTAGCCCATAAAATCTTTCAGTCAATTTACTAGTTCATAATTCACAACACTACACCTACCATTACAACTGTACTCACTGTAGTATAGAGCGTGTAAGAATGACGAAGGATAAAGGACAATCAAAGTCTATGTGTAAGTAAACCGTGTTGTGTGACAAACGCCACGCACCAGGACGATTAAGCTGCTCATTCGTAGTAATAATTCATATAGCTTGGAAAGACGCAATAAAAGCTGCATACGTTACTCACTCTGGTAAATATCAAAGCATTTAAGTTTAACTGGTAATATTTGTAGCTACTTCTATCATGTTATATATCGTCTTAGGCTGCATGCATTTAAAATTAAACTAATTCGGTATATTGCAGATGGAAATGAGTTAGTTAAACAGAAAAAGTGGAGATTGTGATATACTATGACAGTTTGTGACAAACCCACACGCGGTTTAAATACCTTGCTAATTATTATGTGAAAATTTTAAATGGGTCAGGTAGTGTAGTATTTATTTGCTTGTCACGTTTATTTAATTAGACTGTACGTACTACAGATGTTTGTGATATGGAGTTCACCTTTGACCCACTAGTTTTGTAACACACATACACACATATTGTAGGTACCTATCTTTCTCATCTCCACATTTTATAACAAAATGTGATACTTTTTTTATACTTTATTTATAAGTAAAATCTTATCTAATTATTACTCCTTTGTACTACACTGGGTAATTTGCATATAAACATGCATGCGTTTTTAGGAATGACTAGTATGGAATTACCTATACATAATATATGTTGTATGTAGTTCAGTTCGTGGTTTGGTTTGGTTTGGTTAGCTAGATTTTTTGTCTAAGAAGCGAAAATTGGTCAATGAGTCAAGAATGACATTTAAAACCAAATGCAAAAATATTATGAGCTATTTGTTTATTTATTGCAGGCCTAAGTCGGAATATAAATACAAGATATGGTCATACTATACTACTGAGAAGGTGCAAAGTTTATATTTCTCATATGGAACATTTGAAAAAACCTCAAGTATGTAAATAAATAAAAGGATTGAATAACACAATAATTGTAACGGTAGATTACACATGAGAGAAAAACTTGCCTTTTTAATTTTATTTGAGCTACACCATAAAGTGCAACAAGGCAAGACTGTGTGATGTAACTTACAGGCAATATTGAAAGTTAGTTTTTGTGAATAGACATTTATGGCGATATAGAATTTGTAAGCATATGATACAAGCATACAAAGTCGAGTAGTCAACTGTTTCCTATGGTTCGATTACCTTCTCTTTCTCTTTGTCTCTCACTTAAAGTGATTTAGAGATAAAAATTCTTCCTTATTTGACAAGGAGTCATAGGGTGCCGAACATGGTTGAATGCTTGTCAGATGTCAAATCTCAATGGAAATTTCTTGTTCGTTTTACCATTCCAATGCCCAATTTCCTCCAAACAGTGCACACAATATTGGAATTCATTTTAAAAAACAAGAGGAAGAAAAACAAAATCCATAATGTTCTTTTCATTCTGCTTGAATCCCCTTTGAAATCAGCAAGCAGCTAAATGAAAAAATTATAAGTAACAAAATAACAAACAAGTACATATATTTGTTAGGCATCCGGTATTCCATGATTTCATTATACATTGAATTCCGTATAGGTAAGGGCTACATGGAAAATACATTTTTATACATGTGCACATTGCACAATCAGTAAAGAAATGCAACAGACTGGCTTAAATGTGAGAAAGAACAACGAAAAATCAAAATGTTATATGTAGTTAGCACGGTTTTATGCATAAACAACCTCATGGACATTATGTAAACCACATTTTCTGCAAGGACTGTCTAAATCCCATCAGATGATGAGAAACTGGTGGTTCTGATTTTGATTTGCTTTTCGTACTACATACATCTCATATTATTCTCAGTTAGTATTAGCACACATAAAAGAATGTATTTTATTTTGACTTTCGAATTTATTCGGGTACTTTATAGAACAATTTCCCATAGTAAAATATTTTATTGTATTATGTGTGTATACATTCATGTATCTGTACATAAACTCTATATGCAGAGTGTTGTAGAGTTTAGAGTATTAAAATGAGGACTAATTCCCTTCATCTACCTCTATACTCCTCTGTCTCAAAGGATTTTGAATGTATATAGAGTTTTTATGCAAAGAATTCCTCCCATGTATATTTATGAATGAAGAAGCCTTGACTTGAGTGAACTCGACTCAAGTTAATTTCGCCACTTTGTTGATTTATTTTGAATTCTTGTTCGCACATTAGCATTAGTGCAGACAAACTGAAATTTACATACGCGATAAAATAAAGCCAGCTGGCTTACTGATGTTGATGTTGGCCTGGTATTTCTCTCTCGTATAAAATTAAGTACATCCTCCATGATGTTTTATACCACTCTTACATACGTATTTATATTCCTGGGTTTGGTCTCAGCTTGGCGGGTGATCCGATCAGCAACTAATAAACCAAGAATGAATGGGCTCTCCGGTAAAAAGTTGTTTTCCACAGTCTCAATGTTTTTCTTCAGATGTTCTCTCTCTTGAACAGTCATACGATGTAAGAAGAGTAGTTCGCTGCATCTTTAAAGCTCTCAAACGACCCACAGTGCATAAATCTTTACGCACTTCGCATGTAGCTGCATTACAACAAATTAGAAACTAAACTCAAGCAGCGACAAAGCAACAAGAGTCTTATTATGAAAACGCGAAAAGCAAAATCATATTTTTTCATACGTGTTCATAATTTGATACACACATACATAAATATAAAGATGATTCTCATCGTCCGCAATTAAATGAATGATTCGAATGCAAGAATTCAGTGATCAGAAAGATCAAAGTAATAGAAGTCTCATATACCGTCAAATTACGAGGAACATTTATTTTATTGGATTTGACGTTCGTTGACTACGACTGCAAGTTACAAGCACATTGTGTATATAGAGATCTTCAACAGAAAAGCAAAAGGCAGTTTTATATACTAGAGATTTGATGCAAGTCATAACATTGGATTAATAAATTGCTGCCGCGCTTGCAAAAGAACTTTATAATACACGATTGGATATTAGCATTATTAAGTATACCATAACAGCAGCAGCGGCTGCACAAAAGTGAATATACTGCAATTTATAGTTGCAGAATATTTTACTACTATATTGTGCTGTGTAGAATACTTAATAAATACTTTATATCATATATTATTATTATTATCATGGGCACGGCCAGCAATCACAATCCCATTGCTCTGTCTGACTGAACATAGAATGAAATCTAAATCCAATGTAAAGCAATAATGGACAACAATAGGATTGTTTGAATGGAAATGAGAGGTACAATAGGAAATAATGTAGCAATTCACAATACACTACTCATACAACGATATATCTAATAACACTCAAAGTCAGGATGATAATCTTATATAGCAATAGCAATACTCATGCATGTAATTCTGCATTATAAAGCTATACAACCTACCAGAATATGCAAGTGAATAGTATAACAATATTATGTGTGTATGTGTATAAGAAATACACAACATAACAATCAATGTCGCTCTCTCGTCAATAATCATAATATATCTGCTGTTGCTCTAATGTAATAAATGGCACATCTCAGCACGATGCAATTGCAAATGCTAATTTAATGCAATGCCGGCCGACTCTTGGTCGCTTGTAAATGCATCCTATACAGGTTCTGGGTTGCCTTACAATTCTCTAAGTATAAGAAGCATACCTAAGCACTTGCAACATTAGATGATTTTGACGTTTTAAATTTTTATTTAATACCCTCAGATTCTCAATACATACGTATAGATATCAGATGTATACTTCGACAATCTCTACATATGTACCTACTTATAACTCAAAATTATAAAACTTTGTGAATGTATATTGTAAGAATATAGAATTCATATCTCTATTATTTAT
>JAQFYB010001066.1:0-37632 GCA_034694085.1 Pogonognathellus longicornis
GACATTACCTCTTAAGACATAACAATTTGTTAATAATGCAATTTTTATTAATGGTTCCCTAGGTTTTACTTACCTTGCTGTACTATAAAAATACAATTTATTGCGCACAACAACATCATAACTTCATCAACATGAAATGACTTATCATGAATTCATGAAAGAAGCCGACTATCCCACGTAATGTGAAATTTTCTATGCGAATTTGGGTTTGCAAAATGCAATGACTTTCACAGCTCTCTTGTTTCGAAGAAGTACAAACTATCTTTACACACATTTATTATAGAATCCAAAATTCGTAGAGGAATTTTGAACTCTTTAATTTTTTAATGTACCTACACGTGTGTGTGTTGGATTAACCCAAGTGCCCAATGCTTCATCATGATATACTAGAAATAGATGTAATTGTAATATGGAATAGGTATTCTGATTTTTTAAGCACGTGTGTAAATTGTTTAGAGAAATTCACAAAACATAGAACAAGTATTGTAGCTATTAAAGCTTTGTTGTGGGTGGAAGACAGGCACGCATCCACTAAGGGTGATGAGGCTGCCTAAGCTCCTCCTCCCCAGATTATACAAGCTTACACTAGATATATTTTCTTATTAAATTGTTATCTAATAAATTCCACAAATGTACGAGATTTCGAAAAATAAAGAGGCTATTTTGCCTTTAAAGCGCTAAGCGCAAATTATATACATTTTAAGTTGATTTTAACCCAAATTGGGTAAAAAAATTCGCATTATGCGCGAAAACGATCACATTTGTACCTCATATTGGGATTTTGCTTTGTCTAAAATCGATTTCTGTATAGGCCTTGGGTAAAAGAGTAAAAATGGAATTAAAAAATTGACTATTTCATTCTTTTGTAATTCTACTTCAACATCATCTTAGATCAAACTCATGCACCCTCATACTGAAATCCTAGATAACTGCCTGGGCAAGACTATCTATATCTGAGTACTATAATACATAGTAAATATAAAATTTTAATGCTGGCCAAAACAAGTTTAGCATAATTGTAGACTCTTCTATATATAAAATGTAAAAATGTCCTTGTCATGTTGAACTTTTAAAGCAAACCTTACATAATCATTCACAATAGGAACACAACGATTTTAATCACGTTAAGTATAATACAGGTACTACACAACCATTAAGTATCTGCCATTTATGTGGAAACATTGTTTATGTATTTTATCCAGCACGGATTTACAAGATGATACTTGAAAAGAATTTTAAAGTTTGTAAACATACATGTGAATAAGCAACTAAGTAAGTGCAGGTATCAACAATATAAATGTCATGGATGATATCAAAAACAAGGTCGCCTTTACTATAAGTAAACACAAGGTCGATTTAAAAGCAAACAGTTACATTATTAAATAAATATACGCCCCATTTGAACTGTGACGTTTTCCAGACTGTTTTAAAAATGTTTCCGTGACCAAGCATAACAGCACAGTGCCTAAACTACAGTAAACTCACACCTCCTACACTTATATATAACATTTGTACACTTGGACAATTATTTAAACGCATACCATATCTATTGTATTGAATACTTGCGTACACATTCACTCAAGAGGCGAATAATAGTGGAAGAAATGTGTTATGTCCATGCAGAAAGCAAATGGAGTATGTATGATATTTGCGAGCATGTATAAAGTAATATACGATACGAAAACCAATACGTCATAAGAATTGTGTTTAGAGTATGTTGAGTATTATAGCTTCTGTTAGCAAACTCAATCAAAAATTCACCTTCAGTAACTTTCATTTCATTGCCTACTTATTATTACTAGCATTAATGTGAGTTTGGAGTACTACTAGTAGTAGTAATGGACTTAGCTGAAAAGCCAATGGGGAAATATATATTTAGTATTTATGGCTACTACATAATTGAAACCTTTGTTGTACAACGATAGTCTGCGAAAAGGTTAAACATAAATTTTCAATGAGATACACAACACAAAGTACTAATGCTGCATTAATAGCGGATTTTATCTCACCTTCTACTATTCCATTCAACTACCATTAAATCATAAAAAATATCATACCTACTTCTACTTTTTATTATATCACACAATCTTATAAATAATTTAGTACTAACAGCTTGCTCCTTTTAACATTTAACTTAATACCATTTAAGTGGACCCTGCTCTTTTACTGTCTCTACATTATGCTTCGTTATCTAAACGCTTATTACGAGAAATATTACAAGGGCTAAGCTACAAGTAATGAACTTTGACTTTTTCGTCAAATGTGCTCAATATGTATACAGTAGGTACTTAAATGTTCACAACACATTATACGAATCTCTTTCTTTTACACTCTACAGTGGTTTTAGACCTAATATTTATTCTATAGTCGCTTTATCTTTCATTGAAGAGTCTAAGAATGAGAAAACCAAAAAAAAATGATATTTAGAAAAAAGTTATTCTAAAAACAAACTAAATTAATTAAAAAAAATTACATCCATTTTTTTAAAAAAAATCAGTATTTTGACATGAAAATATGGCTTCAAAATTTGTTGGAGAAAATACATTTAGTTGATAAAGTAACTGACAATGAGTGAAATTCATATTTGCGTTTACACGAGGTTTTACTAATGGAAGTCCGGCTACAAGACCCAAGCCTTCCTTTCCCTGGTGAAAGCAAATAATGCTGTTTTGCATACAGGTACATGATGTGTCTGAACTATGTATAACTCTCGTGGAGTATAATTACATATATATCGTAATTCACTGACAAATTATTTTTCCATTTGCAAGCTCGTGAATGACATTTATACACTGTAATGTGTATTACGGTTCAATTAGAATGTACTTAAATACTACATTAGTGTAATATTTGCATAAGCAAATCGATTGAGAGCCCACAACGTGTTTAATAAAGATTTTGACTGACTTTTATTAGTTCCATGCATACTGAATACTTTAGTTATACGACTATTTTTCCATACCCGGTGTATGGTATGCATATGACATTAACAATATACTCATTTCATATCACTAGTGCTATTACCACTGCTATTACTCTTCAACACTTTACCATAAATAACACTAATGTACGAACGTCATTTGGTAATTTCACTGGACATGACCAGTCTTGATTGGACATGTTTACATTTAGGGAGAATTAATTATTGTAATGTGTAATAACTCTTCCAAAAAACAATACCACACTCTATGCAGATGAGGTTTGAACATATTTATGGTTAGTATACTAGCTTAATTTTATACTAAGTACTAAACGTGTAAAATATGAAGCGTAAAAAAGCATGAGATATACTTGCACACATATTAAAGCTATGTAAAAGCGTAAGGAACATGACACACTCGTGTAAACCTAATGGATGGACCGTCCAAGCCCATTCTCATGTAGTGTATTGATTGGAGAGCATCAGGTAGAATTTCCGAAACTAAACGTCGCTATCACGTAAAAGTAAACGGAGCGACCGAACCAATTCTATCTGGGGATACACTACTTAACAAGGATATTATTATACGCAGCTAACTTCTCAAATGCTATTTATACATATTATTGATATACCTATACATGTCATACGTAGTGGCTATTGCTTTTACTTACGTAAGTACACATACCTACCGTTGCTGAGTATAAAATACTCCTACATATACAAAAGCATTACATTGCCAACAAACACGTGTGCATCCTTTTTCTAATGCCAATATGATACTTACTATTGAAACACGGGACAGTAGCTGACGGACCTGACTAGACTACAGAATTGAAGATATCATAATTCGGTCGTCGCATGTTTCTACTTTCAAGAGCATATAGCACGATACAAACATGCATACCTTTTTGATACACAATTCTAGTGCAATTTTATAAAAACAACCAAGTATAATCTAAACATGTGATGTAACTTATGCTTCACAATTGTGAACGACTATTTTTATAAATATGCTGTTAAAGTTTCCATTACTGTCTATTTATACTGTTATTAAGTTTATTCTAGAACGACCTACGTCAAATATTATGCGTAGTATGTACCTATGCACTATTTACAATATAAGCCCAGAATGTTTTCAATATATTATTTCATAATAAATGATTACGCGATTGATTCAGCATACTACATGTATTTCCACGAAACATTTCTTTTCTGGATTAGTTACCTTTATAGGCTACGTTTACGTTTACATAACATTATGTATTCCATATGTATTCCCCTTATTTACTAGCATTATGTAGGACGATAGCTAGAATTACTTACTATATTTAGATTCAAATTCTGACTACTTAAAATGATGAGGCTGAAAATAAGAAATCCCAATTACAATCGCTAGAAATAACCGTCAGTTTTCTACAAGGTATAGACGATTTATACGTTACATATTTGTAATCAATGTGATACTGATGCTCTAGTTATGAGTAAAGAGTGTCATGCTTTCGTTAACTTTAATCTGACACAAACTGAGGTGTATTTAATTAAGAGAGAACTGTTAGGAAGAAGAAAAAGCCTAAGGCAAGGAAAGAATTTGTATCAAAACCAGATTCAACTGGAAATTAACTCTTTCATGATAAGTTCAGCATAAAGATAGCACTACTTTAAGTGAAAGGAATATTATTATGATCTTCAGCACAAATTGTTACTATACCTAATAAAATATACTCTTATTAAGTTGGTTTAGTTTTAGTTTTACTTAAGTTGTAGTTGTAATCTCAATTTATATATAGCAAATACTATACTATGTGCAAACATTACTTTATATTCATAAGATCTTGCTATCATGTAAGAATCTTAGATAAAAGGAGGTCACATCCTCACATCCACAGACAACGAAAGCGTGAACCTTTTGGACCTAGTATACCTATAACTAATATGAAATCTACATACCTATGCATGTATTATGATAATAGAGATTTAATACGCAGTAAAAGAATAAGAAGGAGCTTTTAAAGCAAAACACAGAGCTTTGACACTGCACTGCACTGGTATGGTGAATGCACGAATACCTACAGTATAGGTACTACATTTATACCTATTGGCAATAATACATCACATCACAAATCTAATGCACAGTTAGGCATGGGTATATATGAAGATGGACGGATTCATGGGAGATATGCATACACACAAATGGAACAATAAAACTAATGTGATGGAATGAATATTGATTAACCTCCTGGCTGAATACAAAAACCGTATCAAAAATTTCTCAACCAACAACCAACGACTTTCATTCAATGCTTTTATAAAATGTACTCTAGCAAATACAAGCAGAACTTGTGCATTTAGCAGAAAGCCTTCTTTAAAGCTCTGCCATTGTATTCTGCTGTTGTTAGTACATTGTATCCATAGGTAGGGGTTTAGATTATCTTTTAGTAACTAAGTATGATGTATCTAGTCTGTTACCAGAGAAGTACTTTGTGGAGGATGTATACAATGCAGAATTACGATTCTTTGCCCATTCAGTCCCTATATATATTCTCTGCTCCTACTTCTAAAATTGAGCATCTATATTATACAAGTGCTATACAGAAGATTGCAAAGATCCATGCATGCTACACTTACCATATACTTCAAGATCAAAGCTTTCCTTTCTTTCCCTTTTGCTTTTCTTCAGTAATATTCTATCAGCTTTATTCACCCGCATGCTTTATTACTGCTAACTCGCTCTCTTCCACTTCAGAATAACTTAATCTTTGACCTTCATAGGTAACGCCCACAATTCAATTCTCATGCATGGCTACCAATACAATTCACATTCTACTACACACTCGACCGTTCTATTCTAATAATATCATTTATGATAATAAGATCAGATACACCGATACAAACCATACACTATTATTAAATACAACAATACTACATTATGTATAGGTAGAATATTGTACATTGTACCTGTAATTGTACTAATAATATACCTGTCTGGAAATGCATTTACCAATTACACAGTAAATATACTACGCTAGTATTACACAATTAGGTATAGGTACTTATACTGGTACTACACACATTACTGTATACTGACTGTAAGTATAAGCAATGAACAAAGAATTAAATATAGCGTAATGATTTCATTAAAATGAGCATGTATACATGGTTTATTGCTACAGTGTTCGTGCGTAGCATTTTCTGCTATAGAGTGAGTAAAGGGTTATCCTGCTATTGTTAAATGACTCTCAAAGGTCGTAGTAATGGTAGTAGCTCTGTAGCTCTGTAGTTAACTAATTGAAAAAATAAAGTACAGGTAGCAATTCTGTGACAGTCAAGAATCATAATCTAATTTAGTATAACATAGTGACAGTGGTCTAATCTAGAACTATGCGGATTGAGCCTTGTTGATGAAATACCGAGAGCAGTTCATAATACTTAATACTTGTATTAACTAACTAGTTTTACGATACTTTTCCCTATAAAATATTATTAGTAGGTTGAAATATAAAGTGAAACTATGTTTTAGTGGTAGTCCGCAAGTCGGGATGTTTTTATTAGCCGGGTATAGCGAAAGAGAGTGCTCTAGTGACTGTGTCAAATTCAATCAAGTATACATAGGTTTAGTAGTATATAGGGATTCATACTAATAGGGATGTTTACTGCCACTACACTACACAGCAATCATGTATACGTTTTAGCTCTGTACCTAATTGTGTCGGAAAGGCTGCTACCACATTTAAAAAGCAAATGTTAGCTTGTGGCATGTGTCACTGCGTACAAACACTAACATCGGCCAGTCTCAAAGAGTGCTAGTACATAGTGGTCGGGTGTGTCGTGACAAATACTATAACTAGAAATAACTGGATTGTACTGCATGCGCCGAGTTGTCTTTACATTGCTTATGAGAGCTTGGGGATCAGGGTCATCGTAATGTTTCACTCACTACATGCCCACCACGTCAAGTCAGTGCAGTAAACTTGGGTTAAGTTCACTTTACTCTTTTGGGATGTCAAGCTTTATGCTAAAGACTAAACTGTGAACTCATATTATTAGTATCTTTGTGTGTGTTATGTAAGTACTGTGTATGTATACAGTTCTATGTATAGCAAATTTATGTTAATAGCTATGTATCTATGCATTCGTGTTGAATTATATAACAGAAATGTCTTTTCTGTTTACCACATAGGCGCTATACCGGTATGTGTACTACAAATACATTATTGGTTTGCTCTTGGTGCTGTTTTTGGTTTCCTATGATAGATATTATGAACTTTGTTTGTGTCTATGGTCTACTAATACAGTTCTATGTACTGAATTACATTACAATCACGCAGTTTCCTTCGAAAACGGAAAAATACTTTAATTGCCATTGAGGTAGCTGCTAGACAGAGGAGTCTCATAATTCAAGTAGGTTTGTTTGTAGGTGTGGGGGCAGTTTAGCTTCATTTAGTTCGGTAGACTGTGTAAACATTTAGTCGTTACACATAGGTAAGTCATGTCTGCGTAAATGAAATTCTAACACGATTTCCATAGGATGGGTTTGCCAAGTTTTGAAATAATTGCTTTAACAGACTGCAATTAAGGAAGTGAGCATCAAGTGTAATAAATGGATTGAAGGTTCCTTATTCAAAATGCATGCTCAAAGAACTCACAGAGAAAGGAAAGTAAATTGACGTCAAGAATAGAGTTATTCTACTCAAAATTCACGCTTCGATTCATTACTTTGATAATTTTGGTCTTTCTAATCACGTGGGTACTCCTTTGTCTTGGTATTCTTATTGTTAGACTTCATTCTAAGTATTTAACAGCCATTTCGTCTGTGTCTGCGTCTGCTTCTATTATCACGCATTCCAAATATAAACTGTTATTATTATACAGAATAGGAATTTTCACCTAATAATATGATTTTGTAATGGAATAATATGGTTTTCAATGACTGAAAGTGTAGTCTGACTTAGACTTCCTACTTCCGTGCTTAATTTAGATTGTTGGAGTAGTTACACGCGGTATGCCTAATACTTAGTTGTGCGACTACGTTATGACAAACGGAATGTTACTAATTAGAAAGGGAAATGAAAATACACAACTTTCTCTTGTACAGTTTGTTAAGTTAGTTCCTGTCTTCTGGAATACAAACCAAAAACTTGTCTCAATAATCGCTATGAAACAGCCTCCAAGTCTCAACTTAAACTCTCACTTTGAAATGAATTTGTCATACTCCCATTCAAAATTCATATCTTGCAATGGTATTTAATAAAGCATAAACGAAGGCAAAATTCACATGGTGAATTGAACTTCTGCTCTAGGAGCATGTCCTATAAAGATCCGAAATATTTTTCCTGGTACTCTTAACGAAACTCATGTGTGCTTGTAATTGAAGCGTTGTAATTTGTAAGATATCCGGAACAAATATTTGCAAAAATAGGAAGAAAGCTGCAAAATAGGAAGCAAGCTGCAAAATAGGAAGAAAGCTGCAAAATAGGAAGAAAGCTGCAAAATAGGAAGAAAGCTGCAAAAATACTAATTTAAAGCAAGTTCCTGACATGATACTCATTTTCACATGGACTTATTGACCTTTCATTGTCTGTACTGTAATGATAGACGGGGTTGTTGGGTACATCGCATTGAACAAAAGCGACGTTGTTGGTTTAGAAAAATTAAAGGATGAAATGATAGAACAGGTAGTTGATAATTGAATGGGGCTGTCCAGATTGGCATATATATGTTTCCTTTTCTTTGTTCATTGTGGGAATGTGAAGTGGTCTTGATTTGTTAAGACAGAAAGACGCAATAGAAACATCTCTGATGATAACCGATGTTTCCTCGATCTTCGAACTATGTATAGTCTGCATGTTAACATTGAATGACTCTTTTCTTTTGTTCGAAAGCTGTATGTAATTTGATATTCTGATTTGGAACTTTTCTCTTATAATTGTCTTTCGTATGCTCCTACCTCTACGGTAAATATATACAAGAAAGCGATGAAATTTCAAGTCTACAAAATCTATTTCTTTTCTTCCTATTCATGTACTAGCAAGGCATAAATGGGGCAATGCTAACAACTTCATATAAGTAGCCATTTATACCATGAAATAGTTCCATTCTCTTGTCTACACAAAAAACGTTAGTGTTGGTATTTTCACATGACATACTGCTACTTTTTAGGACAGCACAGTCTTCAGCTAGCAAGTAATGTAGGTAATAGTAGAATGATGACTCTACTCACATAGAAAATAGTAAAATACAAAATCTGTTTTTACAACTTATTTTGTATGTGTATATGTATGTGTTCTGTTCTGCGATTGTGATTACATTTTAACCCAGTTTTACTCGAACTCTATGTGTTTGTGTCGAGTTCGAGTGTTCAGTAGCTAGTTTATGGCCAAATATTTTGTGTTTAGTGTTTATTCTGTACTTGTGTGTAGTTTTATGTATTAAATAAAGTTGTACTGAGTCGCGCTCTCTGTCGGTAAACTATCCGTCATGATTTCGATTCAAAAAAGATTTTTTGAAAGCACTACCCTATTGATATTATGTATAATTAAATTCATCAGCAGTATTTCCTTAAGAATTAAAAAATTTATCATAGAATACCTCTAATATAATAATATAATAATAATCTTTAATTACAGTGTGGGAAGAAAATATTAAAAAGTGAAATAGAGAAAAATTAGAAAAATAATTATTTGAAAAGTGAAATAAAGACAAAAAAATAGAAAAAATGGAACGGTCAGGAGGGGGTAGGGGGTGGGTCAGACGGGGATGAATTAAGAAAACTCCACATATTAATGATGGAATTAAAAAAAATCAGATGCACGCCTATTGCCGCTCGGAGCGTGGGATCAAATTCACAAGTATTTTATATGCACTTTCCTATGCATACCTACTACGTGCGATGTGAATACCAGAAGAGAAATTGTAGTCTTTAACGAGTTCTCCTGTTGACGACAGCGAACAAGACTTTGATTGTTTCGGTGGACATATCGTTAAAAGAAAAGGGTTGTGGAAAATCGTGATTAGTATTAGTTTCGAAAAAGGTTGCAGAGAAATGTTAAGAAAATCAAAATGATTTGCCCTTGTATGTATTATAACTGCGTCCTATATATACACACGCTAAACGATCTCTCACACACACAGTAGTATGTATATACAGGAAAGATATTTTTAGTCTGTTCTTTATTTGAACCTCCCTTCTCAACAGGTTTATTCCTACATTTTGAAGCTCGTAAATGGGAGACATTGTAAGGAAAGTAGTCCGAGGTGAAGTCATTATGAAGAGAAAGAAAACTAACACACACATGAACATGATGAGATGATTTTCTGCAAAACCCAGTCAACCAAAGTTATCGAAGCAACCATGTAATGTAGTGGTAGCACATAGAAGTAGAATAGTAGTAGGTGTAGCCATTCCTTTTAAAGGAGAAAAGACACAAAGCCCCTTAGTTTATCACCATAGAATAACTTCTATGTAATACGAGACGCTCTATGAACAGAATGTCATTTCAAAGATAGTTCACCAGTACCACTATTTTCAACAAGGAACCTTTGCCCTGCGATTACATGCCTAGCTTTCTTTAACACTACTAGCTACTACAAACTCCCATACTACCTTCCCCATGCTATACATACTGTAAACTTAACATGTGGAAACTGTATATAAATAGTATAGTAGTATGTGATGTAAAGCAATTGCCTCTTTTGCCTCTATAAAGTAATTCTGTACAGAATCTCTCTACCCCTTTAAGCTATTTTTATCGATTGACACTACTGTGGTGATATTCCGTGATAGTAGGAGTGATGTGATGTGATTCACGGAGCAACCCTAACATTTACAACTACAATCCATATAGCATTATGGTATCATGTCACCTAACCTCCATCTCCTCCTTATCATCCTCCTAGTAGTAGTGCACTACACAGTACAATACCTAAATATATACTGTGTGTATACCTACCTACTTGTCTTGACTGACTGCGGTGTGTATAAGAGACACAGTAGTGGTGGTATGTATGTTGCATGGTGATGGGAAGAAAAGAAAAAAAATTCAATGTAAACTTACGATCAGTCACAGTCGCGGCCGTCGTGAGAGATCAGGATGAAAATAAACAGAACGAAATTTTTGTGTTGACAATTGGAGTTGGTTGGGAACCCAAAGACGCTTTGGCCAACTTTCTTAACATTAATGACGTCACCTTTTTGAAAAAGTTGGGCAGGGAGATACAGATACACTTACTACATTCCGTTGTGCTATATATACACATTTATGTAGTACTAGGAGAGTAGACGTTAGACGAGGATGCTCTAGTAGTATTATGAGAGTGTGCCAGCCAGAGTGTGTATATCTAAGTGGTATAACGAGTCTGTACTGTGAAAAAATGAAGAAAGTTTGGCTTTCCAGTTAGACCGGCTTTGCTCTGCTTTCTGCTCACACAAATCCTTAAATACTAACTTAAGCTACGCAAAGAGAGAAAAAGAGAGAAAGAGGGGAGAAAGATGCTGAGAGTGAAGAAGAGTATCTCTCATCTGCTGAGTTGAGTGAGATTCGTAAATAATATTGGATTCCACATTTCCCCACACGTTGTTCGCTGCTTTGTGGTGGTACTGGTGGGTATCCTAGGAGTTTGGACAGTAGCGAGGTCGCAACACAATATTTTTGGCTGTTGTGGTGATGGGTACCTTGCCATGTAGCAAAAAGTTCGCAAAAAGCAAACATGTAGTAATACTACTACGTATGGATGAACGAAAGACTTCTCAATGGCTGCGAGAACATTTTCTCATTCTGTCCCTGTTCTCTTCAAACTTGTTTTCGCCTTACCTACATTTACTTACTTTACTTATATTCTATCTGTATGTCATTCCTCAGCTTGGGTTCTCTCAGCTATAGGCATAAGACTATCTATGTAATAGCAGTCAAGTGCTACCTAAAGCACAAATACAAATGAAACGAATGATGTTCTCATAGATGTATATTACCAGCAAGTTATACAGCATGCTATATGCCTTTTGTGTAGATACTATAATGCTGTACCAAAAAATACCTAGAGATGTGTGGAAAACACGTAGAATTCTTATTCATTGACAGATACGCGACTTTTCTTTCTTTCGTTGCGCTTTCTCAGGCTAAATTTAACTGTTCCTTACTTGGGCACACAACAAACCATAAATCCATTCGGTGAAACTTTTCTTCATTCGTTCTATCTTTAGATCTTTCATGTGCTGTCATGTCATTTCTTTTCGTATGCTCAAAACACCAAACCTTTGCTCCATTTTTTTCGTGTCATGCTTTTGTAGACGAGTTCTATGTATGCACTATAGCATAGTACCTTAGAAGATGCCTCGCTTAACATCGCGGCGTCATCACCGAGTTTATTGAGTCTAGTCCAAGTCTCGGTTTACCAACATTTTGTATATATTATACTTTATACACAAGGCTAATCAGCAACAAAACAGATTCGTCGCGTTCTGCCAAAACTTATTTTTGGTATGTATGAAACTATAAAACCAGCAAGAGAATGAATGCATTTGTTGTACTTGTACTCGTACTTGTACCTCGATATGAGATTTTCATTACGAATTATGATGAATTCAAAAAAAGCCATGCAAATGTCTTAATTAGAGAACTGTAATATTATATGTATCATAGTACAAAGTACCAAGCAAAATAATTGAAAATTAAACTTACCGATTTGTGGTACATCATAATCTCGCTTGGCTCTTTTGGAATCTTCGGATTTTCTAATCATAACTTCTCCAGAGGGTTGTTGGGAGCGTTTCAAGTTTCTCATCCAGGGCTCCTCTTCTTCTTCATCTTCTTCAAGTAGAAGTCCATTGTGTTCATTGTTGTGTCCATCAACAACTTCCATCATTGAGTCATGATCATGGTCGTGATGAAGAAGAGGCTCCTGATGAAGCACAGAATTTCGATGGTGACTCATGTGGGACATAATGGGCGATGATGATTTGAGATTTGATGACGATGGAGCGGATGATTCTAAATAGGATAGACGGTGATCTGCTGCAGATGACGAATCTTTGTATGACTGTCGTTTATTTTTATTTAGAGAGGATGATGATGATGATGATGTCGAGGAGGACGATGGTGATGACAACGACGACGACGATGACGACGACGACGATAGAGAAGAGTCTGAAGGGGATGATTTTTTGTTTGCTGGTAGGAAACTCCAAATTGGTATTGGTGGCGGCCAGATTTCACTTCCCCCGATTCCGTGTATGCTGTTCGGACCTAGACCTCCTTTGACTCGGGCTCCATTATTGGTCATTATCAAAGCGTCGTGCTTATCTGATTGTTGACGTCCTTCAGGGTTTTGAGAATTTTGTAATCGGAATGCCCATGTTGGATCGAAATCTACGAGCATTACTGCTGTGACTAAGGATAGTGTGACTAGTGCCGTCAGTTTCATCTTGATTGATTGATTAATTACTATTTGTTTGTGTTAGTTGCAATACAAGTCTTTGTTGAAACTCAAAGGAAGAGTTGTTTTGTTCTTCTGCTGCTGATGTTTATGGGGGTGAGGTGTTAAAGCACGATGATATATTATTCGCTTTTACTGAAGATTTTGCTGGAATGGGAAATGGATAAGTCAGTGATTGATTGATTGGTTTGTTATTATTATTTGCTTGTTATGGATAGGTTGATCCTTCTCAGTCGGTTTTCTTTCTTGGTGCAACTCAAGCTCAGGATCATTTTAGCTTTCCCATAACTTTCCCTCAAGTATCATCGGTTGTTATCGGGTAATTTAAATACGGGGAATAATAATCACTGCTTTATCTTCAGCTTTAATTCAATCAGTCAATTTGTTTTTAAAGTGTGTGTGTGTGTTTTGTAATTTTTGTAAGTTCAGACTTTTTCAAATAATTGTTTCAATACCAACTTTCTAAGGGTGAAACGTGATTTTCTCAACAATTTTCTCTGAAAATTCCAAACAAAGAGATTCTTAGCTTACCCAAAGAGTTCCGCTCCTTTTGTGGTGTGAGTGTAGTAGCAGTATTAGAAGTACAGTGTAGGATTTCGCACTGTTGCTTTTTTGCGCTCAGCAAGCAGGAGCAACGTAGAGCAGCTGTAGAAAGGAGTAAAAGTTTTTGCAAATATTTTCGCAACTTCACAAGTTCTTTTCACAAGGTATTTTTTTACCAACACACAACACACATATTAAACAGTTCATAAATGTTCAAGTAATTGTTCAAATAATTATTTTGTAAAATTGCGTTTTTTTTTAAAAAAAACGCTTGCTTTCACTGTGTGCTTTCACTTTTGTTTGCAAATTCTCAAAATTGTTGTTTTTCAAGTATTTTTGCAACTTTGATTTTTATCAATTCAGTATTATTATTGACTGTCAATATTATTGATATTGATTGTATGGAATAATCGAAGGGATTATAATGTTATTGTATTGAAGTGTGGATTGAGTTGTATGGAGATGTTAATCTGTTCAAGTCCAAGATAGGATTGAAGATGTTATCAGACAGGTAAGTTCTTATTAGTGATTTTGAAGGGTGAAGTGTTGTCGTATGGATAATGTTGGATGAATAGGTACTTGCAAGATTTGGAGCCGAGAGACGGAGAGAGCGATATTGAGCAGTTGACTCTCAAGTGGTGAATTTGCTTTTCAAGTGACTGAGTGAGACTGGGAGTGCAACAACGTTAGTTTTTGTTGTAGGTACAGTTGTGTTCGTCCTTTGCTTCTAGTACAGGGCTCTTACGAGACGATTCTACGAGAGATTGTATTTGGTCGTTTGCTGTACTTCGTATGTGTATGCGGAAATAATGATTCTCTTCGCCCCCGCACGGAGAGAGAGAGACAAGTCGAGAGGGGCCAACAAACAACCAAATCCAAGTGATAGAAAGAAAAGTCTTGCTTTTCCTTACCTTACCTTGTGTTCTCTCTCACAGACTCACTCAGCTGCTGGAGTTCCTTGTTTCAATGTTCCAGTAGTGTACGAAGTAGCCAGTAGTAGTCCCTTTGAGTATTTGTAGCTGTAGCTGTAGTAGTCGTCGCTCTCACTGCATACAATGTAATGTAGAATGTAGGGAAAGCTATGTTGTGTGTGGACTTTATACACATACAAGTAGTCGTGAAGTAGCAATGTCCAGTATGTATAGTAAGTAGTTCCAGAGTTTTTACTTGTCAGTCAGGAGAGTCTGTAGTGAACGTCAAGACAAGTTCACTTGAAAGTTGTGTACTAGTAGTAGCCGTAGTCTTACTTAGTAAAAGTATACCTAAGAGTAAAAGTAGTCACACACATACCACACACACAACTCCTGTGTAATGTGTATGTATGTGTTATGTATGTGTATGGACGTTCCGTTGTTAAAATACGTTACAATGCAAAGCAAAGCAATGCAAGATACGCGATAGCAATCCAATGCTGGAATACACAGAGAGTGAGAATCAACCCTTTATGTAACGTAACGGTCTGACAGTCTCGCCTAGTGTTCAACTTGTTAAGTTCCCTGTTCAAGTTTTGTGTAGTGTGGTAGAAGTAGAGGAGAAGAAGTCCTAACAGTAGGCAAAGAGTGAGTGAGTAGGTATTTCTCTTCGTTTAGTGTACTAGTACTCCTTGTATTCTTCCTATGATTCTCTCTCTCTCTTTCTCGTGTTCTACTATGTATTTGAGTAGTAGTCCTAGTTCAGCAGCAGCAGTCTCTTTACTCATGTGATGTGTGCCTTCCCTTACTAGTTTTCGCTACTTTTGCCTTCCCTTGCTTTCCCAGCCTTTACTTTGCTTTGCTCCGACCGATAGAGCCGACCCAACCGATCCTATACGCCTACGCCTACACACTCACACCACATCACAAACTACGTCTACTCTCTCTTTCTTTCTTTCTCTCTCTCTCTCTACAAATTCTATCCCGACCAGAACCAACAACCAACCAACCCAACGAATATCTCTACTACTACTAAACTAACTCTACACTCCTATAACACTGTAACTACATATACCTAGTAGCATAACAGATATACACAAAACCAACTCAACTAAACCATACTACTGGACTACTATACTAACAGATACATACAGTATACACTGTATACGTACTCCGACAGTTTCTTCTTCAACACACGAAATACTACATACATACAGTTACACTTACACTTGAACATTCAACATTGCCTTTTACTCTAATTCAACACACATACACAGGGCTAGAGTGGAAAAGTAAAGCACGGGTTAGAGTTAGCAGACTAGTAGCTAGGACACACACACATACACACGTTGTAACTACAGCATGGGTTTTGTTTGGGCATATACTATAGCATTAGTGCAAAGCTTCGCAAGCTTCTGCTGGCTTTGCGTTCGTTGTTCGTTCCTTCCTTCGTCTCTTTCCTCTTCAGGGAAAGAAATGGATTGGATTTTCTCCCTCCCAACTAACCCGCTATATCTTCTTACAGTTTAACAGGGCTCTCTCTCTCTCTCTGTGTGTCTCGCTCTCTTTTAGTGCTCTCTTTCTCTACTTTCTACATTCTACTTGTATTTGTAGGAGTGCAGTAATAGTTACAATGTATGTACATATATTTTACTACCAGGAGTATGTATGTTGAATATATGTATGTATGTACATTGTATATCTATGTAATGTACTAGTTGTGAAAACTGAAAACTAGACTTTTCCTTCTTTAGTTGGTTTAGCTTCCGTTAGCAAAGCTTTCCTACGTAGGCATACAGTACACTACTTGTATAAAGTAAAAGTTAAGCATAGACTCATCGCACTGTGTATGTAAGTGTAGTCTTTATATTGTAGTTTTGCTAGTAGTAGAAGTTTCTGTCTTCCCTTTCTCTGTGTCTCTCTCTCTCTTTCGCTCTCAGCTTATGCTTGGGTTAACTCGAGCACTAACTCTAACCTAACTCTAACGACTCACTCAGGCGCTCTTGTTTTCTGTCTTTACTTTTACTTTGCTATATATACACAGTAGTTGTAGTAGGAGCAGTAGACACTGACGACTATCTCCAACAACTCTGCAGTCCAGTCCACTCAACTGTCTTAGTACAAATATGTACTCTGACTTTACTTCACTCCACTTCACTTGCCTCCCAAATTTACCGATAGTGTAAAACTATATTATGTTGCATCCACAATTTATACATGTATATAGGTACCGTATAGAATATAGTAGTGTAAAATTCTATTTGGGAAGAGTTATATGGGTAAGTGTATGTTGTGTATGTGCATAATATGTATTCCTCTTTCGGACAACCTGATTTTAAGTCTTTTCTTTGGTGTAGGGTGCATTTAGCAGTATATATAGGAGCAGAGTAGATATGGTTGGTTAAAACACAAATTGGTATAAAAGCATGCTATGCTGTTCTAACTCTAGTCTTGTATGTATATACACCCATTTCATTCATAAAAGAGAGTACGAGAGAGAAAGATCAGATTATGCGTTTGAGTATATAATGTAACTAAAGCTTAGTAAAATGTACATAGCGTAAAGTATGGAATGGCTGGATCTGTTCTATCACTTGCTTACAAACTTGTTTAATATTGGATGCAGTTTGTGTCTGCCTGTGTGTAGCAGTAAATATACAAAGATAACAGTCATGGCATCTTGAAATCAGCTAGAACTATTAAGACACTACAGATGCTGCATGTGCATGACGCACAGCAAGTAGTATGCTGCATTATGATAATCCAGTCAAATAATAGTAAAAGTTAAAAGTTTATTCCTTATCAGAAGGTACTTGCGTAAGTAGCTGCTAGTATATTTAGGGCTTTTGACTGGGAATGAAAAGATTCTGTAGACAGTCTGGTGGTTGTGAATGAAATAGGTAGTCGTATTAGATGGAACGTTCTCAGAGAGAAGATGAATGTCTTATACAATCAGCCTGCACAAGCACATCGAGTGTAATTAAGAGTAATTCCTAAATAGGAAATTGAATGAAACCCAATTAGCCATTTTATTTAGCCTGGAAGAATTAATCAGTTTGAAATTTGTCTGTGTGTAGTGGGTGTGTGTAGGTTTGTGTGTATGTTTATACACTGAAATGGCAACTACGAACACCACATTCGCGAATCCTTTAGAATATAAAGTAGTCAAGTTTTACGCTCGTGTAAATTTTTCTCTCGAGTGAACAGAGTAATGTTAGTGTGAGCAGAAAGGCCGCTATAAATCTTCCTATCGGTTACACAGATGTAGTTAATTTGAAGTAGGGATGTTTTCAATGGAAGTGGATTCAAGTACTTCCAAGACTTCTGTATAAAGAGATGCTATGCTATGATGTTCAGAGAGTGCATTTAAAAGGGTGGAAATATTAAATTGAAAGAAATGCTAAGAAAAATAACAATGCGTCTCATTTCGCTACTCTCTTTTTAGAATAGTTAAGAAGCTGAATACATCTTAGAAGTAAATTAGAAATGCTATATGCAGTATAACAGGTACTGACTCAGAATGTACATGAGGAAAGATAAACAGGGTGTAGGCATTAGAGTTGGGATGTATGTTTATTTGTTCGTGAGTATTCAAGATGAATTTTGGAAGTTGTAGGAGTATATATTATAGGGTTATATGTATAAGTACTATAGAATCGATCGAATTTTGGAAGACGACACTGAGGATTCATTCTGTTACGTTGTAGTGTATTATCAGATTATCACTCACTATGCATAATACATATTTAGATGGATTCTGAAGAATTGCATCACAGTACTTTCCAGCTAATAAATGTTCCCCTTGCCTTAGTAGCATTATACAAAAGAGTGTAATCAACTGTGGGATCTTGTGTCAACTTTGTGTTATCCTTAAAGTATTCCATTTCTCAACTATTTTCCACGTTCCCGGCCAAGAACACACATTTAGTATAAATAATGGTAATTAATGACAATGAGTGACCGCAGAATTATTGCAGTCCTACGTGACCTCACGAGGTGGTCTTTAAAGTAAAAGATTGATTTAGTAACCTAACGGCTACCTTAGTAAGGAACCTACACTAGGCTGTACTGTACCTGTTTACTGTACCTGTACCTGATCGACTGATCGTAATCATTACAATAGTCTCTAAATTTCCGACTACCGACAGCATCAAAGTAAATAAACTAGCTTATTTTATTTACGTTGGGGCGCATAATAATATGTAACGAGCTTACCAAAACTCCTGGTAATCAGCGATGCTTCAACAGAATTAATATTAAAAAAAATCAACCCCAAAATAAAGCAAAAATTTATTTACATTGGCCACTCTCTACCATAAGCCTCAGCACCTAATTTAGCAAAAAAAAACTCGAGTATAAGCCGCGGCCTATATTCGAGCATTTAGTGTAGTGGTTGATGCAAGTAAGCCCACAAAAACTCGTATTTCAAAAGGAAACGTCCGTACTGTTGTGTTGTGTTGTATTTAGTTATGCATGAAATTATTGCCTACGTACATATCATCCCCAATTTACTAAAAGAACGGATAACGTGACAATCATTGGAGGAACATAATAGGTTCTTCCTTTACGACTAGGGTCAATAAGATTGTTATTTATATTATACATATAATTATGTTTTTTGGGGTTTCGTAAAAATTATTATAGTAGGAGGTATAACGATTTCAATGTTTATTATGATGTGTATGACTCGGTGTGATTATGAGAAATACGAGAACGAGTGTGCAATTTAATGGTCCGCTCCATGTATGTGTGCCAGATAATGATCTAACTGACCAAACAGGTGCCAGGCTCAACATGTAAGGGTTGCGGTTGAAATTGGATATTTTGTATTTTATTGGCATTATTTGAACTGACCATTATGACTTCAGATTTTTTTTACAGATGTAAAGATCATTTATAAACTAATGTCAAACCTTCATGACAGATCTCTGTGACCAGGATAACTAAGATTTGTCTCAAAGGTATAGGTCTCGAAGAAAGAAACTATACTCCACCCACTCGTGTTTTCCAAGTGGGTTCCGCCCCTTCGAAAGAGGCGGACCAGATTTCCTGATACCTAGGTTGTTTCAGATTTTCTGAATTTCGGCTCCGCCCGGAATGGGGCGTATAATTTATGATTTCCCGAAAAACTTCTTTGCCGGGTTAACCCTGCCGCTACTATCATTATTCGGTGGTAGGGTGAAATTGGATATTTTTTTATTTTATTTTTATTTTCACCGAACTTGATTGAGTCGTATTGTGTTTCTCTGGTTTTAATGGTCATAAAAGTCAATTTTAAGGAAAAAAACTTTGAAAGTATCGAATGTCACAAATTTTCTCCAAAGTGAGGATGAAATTGGATATTTTTTTATTTTATTATAGGAATTGACCATTATGACTTCAGATACTTTTACAGAGAATATTATTTGGAAACAATCCATGACTTTCCGTATGCAAATCTCAATTACCTTGGACGTAAAAGAAAGCTACATATCTTCCTCCAATCATTATCACTTTCACGTTGCTAAAACACAACTTTATACAGTTCCTTGGAACAAATGTACATTTATTTCTTCATATGGCCAGAGTAGCCGATGTTCATACCTACACAATTACTGTGGTGAAATCGTGGTCAAGTTTATTTCACCTATTCGTTAGTTGTTTTTACATCGAATAATGACAGTTATAGTATGAGGTAGTCATCATCACAATAGTAATCATCACATTAGTTTTCGAGATTGCCCGAACTTAATTGAGTCGTAAATCAGTGTTAGGAAAAAAGGTAAATAAACTCAGAAAATCTCGAATGTCACCAATTGTCTCCAAATGGTATTTACCTTTCTTTCATTATAAAATGCGTTTATACGTACCTTTTAACTCTGATTTCAATGCGCCCACCATGTACTTTAAAAATGCGTGATGATTTTTATACCAAAGCAAAAGGATAAAATTCTTTGCTACTTTCTTACGACATTTTTACAATGGTTTGGTATTGGTACATAATATTAAAATATATTGTATGTATATAGGTATAGGCATATATACATAATTTCTGTTTGTTCTTTTAATTTTATCCCTCATTGTTGGGACATGAATATGTACAAAGATTTTCACAGAGAAACAAACCGGATTTGACTGGTTAGGCTGGAAGTGTAGGTATGTATAGGGAAAGAGAAGTGCTTTGAATCTATGTAATGACTAGTATGCTTTTGCATTAGTTCAATTTAGCTGTTGAGCGAATTTCCTAATTTTCTTTCTGTGACTTTGTTTTTACCTGTAAGCCAAGTGAAGCCTCTGTATACGACTATACGTAAGCCACATTGTAATAAAATCCATTTGAGAAATTACAAACATTCATTTTTCTCACACAGTACATAGCATTTGATACAATTGTAGCAATGCAATGGCAAATTATAATACGAGAAAGCCTCAATGAAAGTAAAACAGTGTCCTATTATACAGAAACAGAGTGAGAAAGAGGTACACGTTTAAACTTTATACTTGTTAGAGTAAAAAGAGAAAGGAACTGACTTGACGTTACTGTGTGGGGCCCAAAAGGTAATATTTATAGCGTATAGTAGGAATATACAGTGTAGTACCTATGCAATGCAATACCATCTACATACATTTCTGCTCTTGTGGTTGTGTTTGGTTAGCTCTGCTCCACTCATTCCATGCCCTAAGAGACTCAACTTACATCTCACAAAGTTTATGCTCGTCAACTAATGTTAGCGTTTGTACTGTAGATTAGTTTATCAATGCCGTCTCGTGATATTCTTTCACTCGTTCAGTTCGTGATCTCAAAACCTAACCACATTTTACTTTCCTCACCTCCTCCCGCACAAATGCTACCCCTAAAACTACATTCAACTCTCACTCTGTTTAAAAATAAAAGAATGACATCCACTTTGTAGCAGTAGCAAAGAGATTTGTTCATTTCTTCTTTCTTGTGTAGATTCAAAGTTAACAACGCTCACTGCGTTTCTTTCAAGTATCCAGACATGACTGCCGCAGTCTTATGTAAGAAATATTATGTTTATTGTAGAGGGAAAAAGCTATTTCCAGAAAATGTTAATATAGAATTACTATTATTGCTGCAAATATAGTATATAGGTAGTAATAGGTATATGAAGTTACAATATTAGCACTGTGAGAATAAAAATGAGGTTTTTATTTGAGCTATTTTTAGGTTGATGAGATTAGTGATGGTTCTATGTTCTATCATTGAAATAGCTGTAATGTACAATTGAATAATTTAGCTACTTCGATGTGTGTAATGCAGTTTATATTACTTTTAAAGTAAATGTAGCAAGTTTAATTAACTGTATAATATAGTCGTCTTGTTTTCCATTCATTTTCCTATAAGGCTAAAACTATATGAAAGATGTACAAATTGCAAGTCTCAAGTGATAGAGATAGGATGAGAAAAAAATGTCATTATGCCTTATGTGGAATAACCACAAATACAAGAGCCATCTGCAAAATACACGAAGAAATGTAAAAATAGATTCTGTTTTTGTAAACTTTCTTTTACTTCTACAGTAATCAAAATTTGCTCGAATGGATTGTCAAAGAACATCCTTTCAACTTCATTTTTGTATAATATTGTACGTCTTTTCTTTTCAATTCGTGTCAAGCAGCTGGTATCAATTTGTGTTGAAATGTCTCGTTTTTGTCTTAAATGCTTAATTATAAGCTAGTGTTATTTTAATATAAAGAGAAAACCACTGTTCATTCTACTATAGTCTTAACGCTTAAGAAGAAATCCTAAAAATGGTTGAACTCCAATATTCCAACACTTGAAAAGAAGTCTTAACGTAAATCGTACGAGAAAAGAGAATGACGCAAATAAAGACAGAGAAAGTACTAAAGTGAAAGTATAAGACATATTTTTGCTCTACATACATAATGCATGCCTAAAGATATACGTCTAGTACATTTTGGCGGAAATCTTGTATACGATGATGAACTGAGTAAAAGAAATGAGCTAGAACACGGCTATACAGTTCTATATTATGTAATATTTCTAAGTGGCATATACCACGTGTGTTTTTTTATGAATTCTGGTTGTGAAAGTGTTAGTAGTGGTAGTGGATGTTGTTAACGTGGCAATTCTGTTGCAAGCAGACGTATGTTTATCCAGGGTGATAGTGGGAGAGAGGGCGAGGAGGAAGAATCGGATGAAGATGAGAAAAGATGACAGGAACTGATGAGAATGTTACGGTCTGAGCCAGAACCACGCGAAATAACAAGTGAAATGAGAATCATCTGTCTTGTCTTTATTCCTTTCTTTTCGTCTCTAATGCATTGTAATGCGAACGTAATATAATAATACCTTGCCCTTTTACTCTTTTCTCCCAGTACTAAAGCTGAACTAATAACTAGTTCAGGTATCTCTAACTTTCCCTGTGTTTCTGAGCTGGAGAAAAATCCTCTAGTACCTCCGGCTTGGCACCTTCAATGCTCGGCTTATTTACAACACAGTCCAAACTAAAAAGGAGCCTTCTATTAATTCATAATTCTCACGCACTAGTTAGCTAACTATTTCTCAGAAATAACACCATTTAACATTAACAATGACTGAAACTCAAGAAGCGATATTGGCCCGCCTGATAATGACTTTGCCAACCTGTAATGACGGTACCTAACATATTTAAAATATAAATAGGTACGTGTGCGTGCTTATAATAATTAATAATACACGTGCAATACACACTTCTATTATTAGTATTTTTAGGTATTGTTATTATTATTAGGTATTGTTATTATTAGGTATTGTTATTATTAGGCATTTTTATTATTATTATTATTATTTGCTTCTATTATTTAGTATCGTTTTTAACCGTTACATAATTCTCAAACACTAGTTAGCTAACTATTTCTCAGAAATAACACCATTTAACATTTACAATGGCTGAAACTCAAGAAGCGATATTGGCCCGCCTGATAATGACTTTGCCAACCTGTAATGACGGTACCTAACATATTTAAAATATAAATAGGTACGTGTGCGTGCTTATAATAATTAATAATACACGTGCAATACACACTTCTATTATTAGTATTAGGTATTTTTATTATTATTATTAAATTATTATTATTTGCTTCTATTATTAAGTATCGTTTTTAACCGTTACATTATACAAATGTGTTTGTACCAAATAAACGTTTTTAGCAACCAGCAACGTGGTTCCATCCGAATGAATGATATGATTATTGTAGCTATGTATTAAATGGTATGTATTACCAATTATGTGTGATATTTCTATTTTTGTATTGCATAATTTGTTGTCTTCTTGGTAGGTAGAATATTACAGTGTTCATTTGTTTGTCTAAACATTGTTTCATCTTTATGATGGCGGATGAAGTAATGGTAGCAGACAAAATTCAACATGACGATAACTCTCAAGTAGACATCACATGTGTTGCTTGTATGCTTCCATTATGTTTTTTGTGTTGCGTAATTTGATGTTTTGGTAGGTATAATAGTTACAAAGTGTGTATTTCGTTTATTATCTCAACATTATAATATCATCTTGATGGTGACCATGAATTAATAGTACCAGACAAAATACAACGCGACTCACACTCTCATGTGAGAGAACGTGTTTATTTGTACTAAATAAACGTTTTTAGCAACGTGGTTACATCCGAATGATATAATTATTGTAGCTATGTAGTACATCATATGTATTACCAATTATGTGTGATAAATCTATTTTTGTATTGCGTAATTTGATGTCTTGGTATGTATAATAATTACAAAGTGTGCTTTTGGTCATCTAAATATTTATTTCATCTTTATGATGGCGGATGAAGTAATTGTACCAGACAAAATGCCTCAGGTAAACATTACAAAGTATTGCTAGTAGGAATCTTTCTAGCTACTATAGTTTAATGCCTCCCGTAGTAGTAATGTATCTGCTTTCTTTTTGCAGGCGAATATAAGTTATATATATTATATAACCATAACAGATACGCAGACAATATACATCTATTAGTTTAAAAAAGAGTAGGTAGCGTAGGCGGGAGTTACCTTACACTTTATGTCAACATGTATGATAAACAAGGTTAAAAATAGTTGCAGGATAGGAGACAGAGTGCAGTACTATTTTTGTCGTTTTGTCTATGTCTCACAATATTATAAGGTTTAATAAATATTTTTAGTTTTATAGCAAATTTTTAACGTTTTTATATGCCCTATGTACCTACTGTTGTATACTATACTTAAAGACTTGAATCAACTTTGTAGGTATTTCTAACCTGTTGTCGCATACCTATGCCTATAATTAACCACTTTCGAGTTATTTTTAAGAAATGAGGACATGTGATGGCGTAATCTATAATGTGGGTGTATTATGCATGTGATCATCATTAATTATTCGTTGTAACCCCAGGTACGAAACTGTGTGCATATAATTTGACATTTTGATTAATTAATATAATATCTACACGAAGTATACATATAGTGTGCAAATATTGCTTGAAATACTCATGGTAGTATACCTAAGTCAAAGTTGACAATAATTAGATTTTGGTTTGGAAGCAAACGCGGTACCTACAAGCTATGATTGAACAAAATACAATTATTATTATTATTAATGTTTGAAGAGGTAGACAGGAGTTACAGAGCGTAAAATTTGACGATATTGAAAATAGACCGCAATGCAATACTATTTATCTCTTGAGAATTGACTGGATAAGCATACATATTGCGCATAATATTGCCATGCAATATGCAATACGACTACGAGTACGAACTCGGATAGCCTGTTTAACGAAGAAAATGTGTAAAATTATTAGTACAGACTCAAAGGTAGCCAGAGCTTACTCGGATGTTATTAACAAAATTAGATTACCCATCCTAACCTATACCACCTTCTAACTCTATGTGCGTGCTCATTGCTCAGTCACAGAGATTCATTCCTGGTTTTGATAGAATTTTGTTGGTAGTTATTACGTAATACAATATGGCAATATTTCAACTAGGTACAAAAAAAATGTTCATTTAAAACTTGGTTCGTAAAATAATTCTAAATAGAAACCTACCTATGTGTTTGTAATTTTATATAAAGCATTTGTACAAATTCTTTTGTACATTACTATAATGTATCTACAATGGGAGATTGTTTTTATTAAAATGTTTAGAAATGTACCTACATAAAATATGTTTAAAATTTATGTCCAGCAAAGCTCGACGATGTAGGTGGGGTATCGGAAGAATTACTCGATTTCTTCTACAACTTTAAATCTAAGAACATAGTACGCTATAACAAATAATCAAATTCTTGACAAGGTATAGGTATGAATTTTATTTTACTAATATCTAAAAAGTAGAAATTAGATATACGCTCCAATGCAATTATAGAGTGATAATTTTTTCCAAATGTACACATTGAGTCAAGTTAATTGCATTTTTTCATATTTGGTTATGCTAAGATTACAACATTAAACTGATAGTTAGTTTGAGGGATGAGTTACATATTTCCAATATTACATTTACACAGCCACAGCCACTCGAAAAGTATATTGGGATTGGTTTTTCCATGAATTTGATAGGATGTGTAATCCACTTTGTGAATTACAACTTGCAACATCAAATGCATGGGAAACCCAATGAGAATATTCAATTGTGACTATAATTAGAAACTAATTGGATGATACTCTGAATTTATTATTATGTTGGGCTATTTTAAGAAGGACGATTGCATACTGATACAGTCAATGTCTGTGTGCTGTCAGACAACTTTATTAACTTATTAGACCTTGACATTGCATTTTCTACCTTTATAGTATACACAAATCCATTACCTACGCAATTCTATGTAATCCTCAACTCCTTACATCGTATGAAAATATTATACTAACGCTAAGTACCGAATGGTTGATGAATTGAGGAAAATTGTACTTCAGATGCTCCTACAAATATTTCCCTACTGTGGTAGGTGTATATAATAATAAGTACGCAAAATAATGCTCGTCTAAGTCAAAATAGTGTTGTAGCTCGAGCAGTGGTTGTTAATTTGTGTTCTTCCCTTCTTGGTGTATACATAGTTTGTAGCGTTGAAACATAAACCTGCATGCCTGTTTAAAATGCAAGCAAGATTCTAGCTTGAAACTCTATATTTATCATTTTCCGTAATTCTAAGCTACCATGTGTAATATCAAGTGTATATCGTGTAACAATCGAATCATCTGTGTTTTAGGAATAGGAAATCAAGCAAGCCATGAAAATGAATACTGTATTTAAACATTCCTTCTTTCTACATATTTTGCTGCGTTTCATTTTATATTAACCCATAGTTTGTATGTTGCATACTGAAAGTGTTGTCAGCATTCTAATGAAGAGTAATTAACAGTAGGTATTCTAATAGGGAGTGAATGCGTGCAGCCTAGTTCCATGTAGGTCTTGCAGTTACAGTTAAACTGAACTGTTATTTATTCCTTACTGCAAACTGACGTTTGTCTTACTTTTCCCAAATTTAGTGATTTGTGGAGGATGTGGGACGAACTTCCTGAGTATAAATAGAAATATACAGCAATTCATGTATTATGACGCACGTTTCAAATTATAGTAGTAACCTCAAAACTTAAGAGTTTTAGCGAGTAATAATTAGCGAGTATTTATTTTATTATTAGCTTTGGTGGCAATGTAAATACGGTTTGCCAAAAGGCTTCATGTGTCAATCAAAAGACCAAATAAACGTGTGTAACGAAGTTCTCGGGGTAACTAAGACGTAATGTGTTTCACAAGAATTAAATTATTTCGCTTTTTTATAGTTGTGCGTATGTGACATAATGTGTTACTGCGCTAGAGAAGAAACTAAGCATTACCTACAAATTAAGCATAACCTACCTATATTAAGGCATTCATAAACATTGCTGAACAAAACATGCACAATGTTCATACAAATAAGGACGATAACCGCACTCAATATTGAAAACGGTCATGTACAGAGAGTGAAGCAATGGAACTACCATTGCCATTTACTCCCCTAATTTGAGACGTAATCAAGTAAGGAAATAAGGGTTACAATTGCTCGCTTTGGCATTTTAATTATCTGTGCTAGGTAATAATGGTTGTGTTAGAATTTGGAGAATTGCTTAAACGTGACCGTAGTGACCGACCTAGTCGTGCCCTCGTGCCTGTCTCAAGTTTAATCTGATCACATTGTCCTGGCTGGCCTTGGTAAATGGTTGTTCATTTCCACGAACATGTGTGAGACTAGTGAGACCACTCATCTGGATCTGCCTATCCATATCCCATTGTGAATTGGTCGGCCGAATAAGATGAATACCTCTACTGTTTGTAGAAGATGGCAGTGTGTCACTAACTCATGGTTACAGTCAGGCCTTAACTTACATATTACAGTTTCAGGTTTAAAATTTAAAATTTTAAATGACCGGAATGGGTCAAAAGTGTTCAACTCGTTTTCTGAAGTGGTTTAAATTGACGAAAAATTGTAAAGGTCCATCTAAGGATAATCATTCTCATGACCTATTACTTACTTTTTTTAAGTCTCAATTTTCAGTCTGATTTAACTATTATTTACTATTACTAATTGTAAGTGTAATGTAGCAACAGTACTTCATAGTTTGGTCGGACCGCGGGTTTGAGACATATAGGACCGAATTGGCATTCATTTTCGTTTTTAGTTTAAGTTCGGCACGGACTGGGTTCACAGTTCACACCGAAAGATTTCTGGTTTGGTTCGTTTTCTTTTTTCACAACAGATAGACACGAACGGATTGCTATGAAGTAGCTGCCGCTACTTAATACGAAACGGGGCAAAGAGGCTCAGTTTGTTATGTTGCTGTCCATGACATTCTAACATTACATCTTTCAACCCCACGTTCGTTGTAAATTGTTTTATCGTTATAGGTATTTCGTAGAGTTTGCTCAACAAATTTTCTGGTAGTCTGAAAAAGAATTGTCTCTTGTATGGAATGACTTCACCTCAATACAACTACAGACTACAACCATAGCTTAACAGAATGACAGAGTAGCACTATTGTGAGTGGAATACATGGAAAGGAAATCTACAGAGAGTATCGCCGTCAACTCGAGTAAAATCCACAGTCAATCGAATTTAAGTGGAATTCTTGGAACAATTTCTTTTCCAGCAGTATATTATATGCTTCATGTCCCAGTTTTAAAAGTACGGATGTCTAACATGTAGACAACTCGAAAGTATACATATTATGTAGGCACAGTACGTTTGTTATTCGATACATATCGTCAGCTGTCACAATTGAAGAAATAGTATAATCACTTTAATCACTGTAACATAAACTGTAAAAAGTTCTATTTTCATGCTTCAACACAATAAAATATTGCTTATATTGACATATAAAATATATGAATACAAATTATGCAGTTGTTACTCTTTTTGTTACTTTTATTCATCTACATACATACAATTTGCCATATATACGTAGATAGATACGCAGAAGTAAGGTTTAATGTCCGCATTTTATTAGACAACATGACCCAATAATTGCAGCATTAATTATATGTATACCTCAGGTCATCAGGTGTAAGACAAATATAAAATTATATTGGGCAAAAACTTGACATGTAGAAAACAACATGTATGGAAACAATGTCATTGTCAGCAAATTGTAAGGCAATGACAAAATATTTATATAACATAGGATTAACATGGGATTTAATCACAAGAGATTCTATAGATGTTCTTTAGGTATTTACACAAGTTCAATTACTCTGAAAGAAATTGATATATAAAAGTACAATTTTTTTGCATTGTAATATGCAGCTGTCTGCAACTATTGAATGATGTACGTATTAGCTACTCTTGGAAATTCAAAAGAAAGTTATACAACATCACTAGTTTGAACTAGAAATGGAAATTCTCACACACAACAAACATTCATATTTACCTAATGCTATGTAGCGGAAAAGATTATACTGTGTCAAATGCAAATGTCAACGGGTAATGACACAAAATAAGGTGAAAACAGTCAACCTACTCAACCTACTATAGTAGAGTTAAGTATAGTATTTGCTACAATATACGTACACACATATCCACACAACAAGTAGTGCACGTGAAACCCTCATGTTTTATTCTACTTCTCCTTTCCAACAAAAGTCCTGCTCCTTAACATTTCTTAATGTTAAAAGTGAACAATTCTGCATACACCACCAACATCTATACAACTCTCTTCTCCAGGTCCAGACACACATAATACACATACTTAATACATATATATGTTTATAATATAGGTACACACAGTAGCGGTCGATTTTAAGTAGTTTACTCTGTAAATTGACAAGTTAATCTAGCGTTTGCATTCCATTGCATTGTACACTTAGGAGCTAATAGCTTTAGTCTATGATCCGTAAGCTTCAGTATTCATAAAAGGAAAACAGAAAAGTTTCTAGCAATTAATATTTAAGTAGCTCTCAGTAACTGGCCATGCATTCCAAGTTTTCTGAGTATTATTGCCTACATTCAATCTAGCGCACCTTGTACACAGTATACTGCAACAACACACTGTTTTAGTATATACAATTCGCAACCTTTACATAGAAAAGCTACTGTTGCTTTGCTCACTATTATTAGTAAATGTATATACACGTACATAATATATTGCATTGTACATACAGGTAGCTTAGTACACCTACAATCTACAAAGTAAAAACACACACACACTACAGTACTTACATAATTACTTTCCACCCACTTGTTGTCGTGTGGCTCTTTGTACTAGGCACTACTAGTGCTACATACCTAGTTGTAGTATGTACTAAGCACTTCTTTACTTTACTTCAGTAGGTATATATGTAATTTTAATACTATATTGTATTATTATACTAAAATTACATATATTCACATGTGAGAAATTGGTGTGTAGTGTATGTGTGTAGTGTATAAACTCATTCTGTTTTATTTCTAGTCGGGCAGTAGGGAATTGAAGGAAAGAGAGGTAATGCAAGTAATCAGCCATATTCATCACACGCCAATTACATTACATGCTAAAGCAATAATAAGGAATGAAATGAATAAGACAATAAATCTCGAGACACGACACGTAAAATATTTGTGTGCTTTCTCTCTCTGTCTGTATATATACAACTGTGTATTGCTCTGCTATAAGTACATTGCCTTTTTAGTGTAGTTTCACAGATACGTGTAATAATACGTAAATAGAGTGGTGGTTCTGCCATAAAGTACAGAATACAAATACAACTAGCTACACAGTTCTTAGTAAACTTCCTTCTCAATTTAAAATGGAATGAGTTGTATTGTATGATGTGAGTTGGATTTTATATTATGGTGACGCTTGTATTGTTCTGCCTACACAAAATCATACCTACTAGTACTATTGGCTGTATTGCACATAAATAGTAAATGAAACTTTGTGTGACATGGCATGTCATGACAATTGTGACACGAATTAACCCGACGGATTCCATATCTTAAGTAATTTAGGTATATACACTATGTAGCCAATGTACAGTTATACTTGTGTTTGATATTGACATGCTCTTATTGTGTGTATGGTGTTATTATATATAAACTACGTGACTCACTGAATTTTCTTGGAAAACGGATGCGGATATCATCAAATCCTTATGTTATGCTATACATAGTTAAGAAGTGTATGACATGACTATTATGACCAAGAAGAAAATACTACCATACTGTATTAAGTAGGAGCTAGTATGTACTACTACAATACACAGTGCTTCTACATCTGCATGCACTTTGGAAACAAGTCGATGATTTTATGTTTCAGAGTTTGAGTCATGCCGTGCACTGCTGTCAATACCAGAACATTCCTTATTAGGTGTACAAGCAAATGTGTAGAGTGGATTATGTGTGTGTGTGTAGTGTAGGAAACTCATTGTAAATGATGTCACGAAGAAATGAACGGCAAATCATGAGCACCACACCCAAAAACGAACAATAAGGATTATTAAGAAGTGAAAACTTTCACGGACTTTCTCAATAGAAACGTACAAGTGAAAGGATACCGCTTTATATTGTATACACATGGAGTAGTAGGAGTAAAAACATACACCATGTATTTCTGCTATACCATACTTACCATTTAAAGCAAGTAATAACAATAATACTGGAAACTCTTACCCACGTAGTATGAACCTAAATACGTAGGTATAGCTCTTATTTTATGTGAATGTGCGTTGGTTGTATGTGAATCATAGAAAATGAATAAGCGCAACAACTGTATTGTATTTAAAACGTCTGGCTAAGTTTATTGATACTTATTTCCACTAACCTGTGTACTTATCTGCCTACTTATATGCATTCCTGCATTATAATCGCGATTACTGGCAAAGTAACGAATTCAACTTTATTCAACCCACACACTATGTACTCATTTTTAGTGCACCAAAATCAGAATAATTCTCACGTAGCCTTGGAATATGAGTAGACGAATGATTTCTATGTAACAACAAGATTTTATGCTATGTCTAGGTATAATATGCTTTCAACTTTCCTATATCTACTATATTGGTACTATACTAGTTAATATAGCCCTCACTCCTTTCGGGAAACGCCAATTATACTTTAACTAAGGACTAGACGAACAAAGGTTGCTTTTACATTGAAATAAAATGAATAAATTAATCAAGGTGAATGGAAAATAGTATTTGGTAGTAATAAAATTGTTTGAACATTGCCTTTTTATAATTTTGTATTAGATGAAAATATTTAAAAGTAAAAACTCTCATTTACTTTTATTACAAGTCCTTAGTTAGTCGGGAACTTATCTGACTGACATGCGATAATGTAGGCTCAATTACATTAGTGGGAGAAAAAATTATCGCACCCCCGTGCGATATTTAGTTTTTGGCCTGTTCACGGGGTTTATTATTTTAATTATTCGAAATTGCCATAAAAATCGATAAAAAAATTAGGATCAAAACGTAGGTTTCCTGTACCTGTAACAATGACTCACTGTGGGAGTAGGTATGGTTGGTAAAAATATTTATAAAGATTGTACATACAGCACCTCTTATTACCTACTTTTACATCAATATGGTTTAGTAGTGCAGTAATAATATTACGGTATGGAAAACATGTCAGTAGGTAGATTTTCCAAATATTATTAATCATGTATTTGTTTTATTACCTCATCAAGGCTGTTGGTATATAATATTATTATAGATCTTGTGATGTAAAAGTAAAATCCTACAACTCCTTCGCATTTATATGAATAGAATTCCTGCAGTCAAAATTTTATCTGCTTTATTTCCACTTTAGCCCATGCCTTTGTTAAATGACTGAGTATTATTATTTACTTTATTATGTCGTCCATTGTATCGTTTGAAATACCAGTGGTATGGTGGTTTAATATTGTCTTATACAGTATGACTATGAGTGAGTCTCATGTGATATAAAATATTGAATATTGTTAGTTACCTTTTTGGTTGTTGTAGCTGGGAAAAGTGAGATGCAGTAAATATAGGATAGGAAGGCCATAAAAGCGGGGAGAGAGTGAGTCTTTATAAATTGAGCGAGTGCGAGTCCATGTATTTCATAGTTAATAGCAGCTAACCGAGATAATAAAAATACCTACAGTCGGTGTAAGTTGTTTAAGTATAAACTGGAGCAGAAACACAGGAACTCTATAATAAGACAAGAGCGTTTCTCACATAATATCTGCTCTCTCACTCTGTACTTGCTATGATGTAGGAGTTAAAGTTGTATATAACCAATAATGGGGCGAATTTCCTTGCATGTACACTACACACTGTGTGTTTGCATACTAGTGGGTTGCTCACATGTATTTTCTTATAAATCCGACATTAAACTTCTATAGTGTAACATTAGCTGTATAGCTTTACTTATATTACAGTTTACAATGTTACAGAACAACAAAGCTATATATTTTACTTGGTTTTGCTGTATTATTACTTTATTGTAACAGAATAGCTTTGGATTTATACTGAGAATGTTGTTTCTTGCTCACATACTTGTATTTTGGAGTATAAAGGTAATTGTGAGGGAATATTTTGCTGCATATTATATAATATCTGTTTTTGAGGCCAGCCAAGTTTCCTCATTTGGTTTAGTTTTTCTCAAGTGGGTTGATTTCTTATGTGGTTATATGCAAGAGAGCAATAAGGAACAAAACAGCAACAGTATCAAACGCTCTTAGTAATAGTATACTGTTTTGTATTGTATTCCTTGTCTTTTCGTCCACAGTTGGTATTTAGACTCTAACAATTTTCATTTTGGTCTAGTTATATAGGTAGTTTGTTTTTGTATATTAGAGACATGTGACTAGTTTGTATATAGGCGTGTGTAGCAGTATGTGTGCTCCTTTGTATTTAATACGCTGTACTTGAGTCTGGCCAGAGTAGTGGCATAAATCATACTCCCACACACCTTTTCCGGACTTTTCTCCTAGAGCAAACAATTGGAGGACATCAAAAACACTAAAGACTAGGGAGGTGTACTACTCATAGCTGCTTGAAACATGTTCTTGACTTCTGGTTATTGCAACAAAAGGAGGGAAGTCACCATTACTCCTTCCTTTGCCCATTATTACAGATATTATTATTATTATTGCTCATATACATTCCCCCACTACTTTTACAACACAAAATATTATAGCGGGACGTTCTGCAAGAAGAAATGCAATGTTATTAAAGTTTCATTTCAGTAAGCGAGTAGAGGAATGTTTTAGTGTGTATCAGACTTCTAGTGTGTCTTGTGTGTATGTGTGTGCACAGTCAAGTCGAGTGGAGACTCTGGAGTGGAGACTCTCCCAGACTCCGTCTCCACTATTTATATTGAGCCTTTCAAAAGAAAACTTTCGATCACCAACTGTTAGTTTGACGTCATCTTTACCTCAATCTTATTGATACTGACATTTAAAAATTTACCCTTAGTATGTATTCTTATTCTTACGGAGGTTTTGTTTATATAGGTGTTTCTTTTGCTTTCATTTTTTGTACTTTAAATTTTTATCCAGTTGGCAGTCGTCTTTATTTCTTAAAGCTTTTAGAATTTACAGTAAGATAAAATTTATTAGATCCGTAAGGCATCTTGGCTGTATTTATGAAGTATCGGAGAGTATCGGAGATGCTTTATGGTTTACAATTTCAATCTGTTTGTCTGTTCGTCTGCAGTATATTTCAAGAACGGATGAACTAAATTCGTTCAAACTTTCCAGATGTAATCTGGGGGTTTCAACAAAGCTGTGGTATAAAAATAAAACATTTATAGAGTACTCTCTCCGATACTTACTTATATCCGTTTAGAATGGTTTATTTAAATTGCGTTGGTCAAAGTTAACAATTAGGTGCAATATTTGGCAAGAATAATTTGTACAGAATTTTTGCACATTTTAAAGATTGTTTAAATGGAAAAGTAGCATATTTTTGCGTCACTTAAGTGCTTTATGGCTAAAGAATCACGTAATTCCCACATGGACATGAACTGATTGCATAATGTAGAGAGTTGGTGTAGGTTTGTTAGAAAATGATGAGATAAGAGCAATGAACAAGAGCAGGGTGGGGAGGACACGCATTCTGCCCATTTCCATGACAGAAAACCATACAACTTAACTCAACTGTGAGTTACGTACGTATCGTTATGTAAAACATTACACATTTTACAATACTAATATCCTCTGTGAACATTTTCACCATGAGTCTAGCTTTTATAAATGTTATCCATCAGCAGAAACAGGAGCACTCATAACATGCACCTACCTCACCATAGCACTACCCTGGTCCAAAAGAGAGAAGTAAAAGGGAATATTATTAGTTTAATAGGTAAATATTATAAGCTATAACGAATGTAATCTATTTTGTCGTCGTATGTTTATAAATAGTGGTTGTTCCTGCAAAGTCACAAAGAAATAAAATCTGAACGCCTTTCCTTAATGGTCCATTTAATAACTCGAATATCCTAAGCGAATTCCTTAACGGCAGTTTTCATTTCTGCTGCTGTAATACTTGCGTTAGTCGTGTAGGTATATAGATAGGTACACTACGTACGTGTGTAGTCAGCCAGGGTAGTAGTCAACAAGTTCATGGATAACGTAGCAGTTTTATGGATGAAATGACTTGAACGAGTATTTAGTCGGAGAAACAATCATAAAGTTGTATTGTCGGAAAACATTGCGGGGATGAAATCAAATCACATATTTTCGTCATTTCTCTTTATCTCTATGGGCTCATTTACAGTTCTGAGTCTTACAGTTTCTATATTACACTTCTCACAAGTGATTCCTTCTCAATTCCACTGCATTGTGTGATGCACGATTGTCCTATGTGATAAAAATCCCTTGTAGCTTTGTTTCAACATTCCCGTGCTACTATAATCGTATAATGTGTATAAATATGAATTCCGATAGCATTCCGAATGACTGTGACGTAAACAACTTTATTGCGTACGTAGGAGATTTTATATGGAGCGATTTCCATATATTTCACACAAATCGGGAGAAATCCTTCATACCTAGTAATATTCTGTCTAGCAGCGCATTTCATTTTCTTCCCCACATTAACCGTTTAACTTTATTACAGTCTAATATGCCTACATAATGCTTTAACTAGGTAACTAAATTGGAAATTGTAATACTATAAAATTCAGTGCATATAAAATAGAAACCCGGTATAATGCTACTAATAAAAGTAATATTTTACTCACAGCATTTGGCTTTTAGTGAACTCATGAAATTTTCAAGTCGTTCAGATTCAAAGTTGCAAGAATCGGCTTTGCACGAAGGTTTAGGTCAATGTTTGTGTAGGTAGATAAATTTATTTTATAAATTAGACCAGGAATACACAGAAAAGGTATCCATATTCACGTTCGGACAAACTTTACTTACAGCTCCCTATATAAACCATGCTATGTATATATAGGTAGCTAAAACAGTATAATAAATAAGTCATTACCAGTTATTTAAGCACATTGGTCTTTGTATTCATTGAAGCGCCAGCGGATTCGGAGAATCTTGTGGTTTACCATGCCAGAAAACCTGGGTAGCGCGTACAAAGAAGCTTGACGTTAAAATATTAGGGGAAATAAAAAGAAAATGTCTCAACGCTAAAAATTATTATGGTGGTTCTGTGAAAACCTTTGTTTTTTCAATTGAATGATAAAGCAATAAATATATAGAGAGTAGCTACATACTACCGACCTAGCTAAAATGTGAACAAGAAGAGAAAAAAGCATACCTAGGTATAATTTTATATGAATTTAAAACGTATCTTACGCCTGTATTTTCTAGTGAAATGGATTTATAACAATGGAAGGTTAAGACAAGGAATCCTGGCAAGGTATTTTATCTTGAACAAATAATGAAAAGAAGTGTATATACTAGTTATGTAGGTACAAGCTTTTCTTACTTAGTGTCTATCCATACTACTGACTACTATAGTACAGCGATTTTAAACTGCTAAGGATCAGATCGGATGTGTGTACAAGAATTCCTGGAATCTTCCAAGAAAACAGCCACGAGGAAGTCCTAGACATGCACCAAGCTACAGAACAAGGTACAGTGTGAGTGTAAAACGGAGTGAATAACGCATTTTACACCTTAGAGAGACTAATGGAGACCACTCTCCGTCTTTGACATCTCTTACTGATAAAATGTCGGCTAAGCAGTCGTGCAGAGAAATGCTTATTTTACTCCACTTCACACATACAGATCCAAACATACATTCCACACACACACACACACACACGTCTCTAATGTGCAGGTATACTTAGTAGGTACTTGGAGTATAGATGTATCCATACAACCTACTTAAGGTGTACTTATGGTTCCCGTACATCACAGCTCGGTGCACATCACAGCTCGCAGATTTTACAGCTCGAGTACACCACAGCTCGCGAT
>JAQFYB010001067.1:0-37615 GCA_034694085.1 Pogonognathellus longicornis
TGCACATTATTTTTTAGATGACGCAGTATCCATTTGCACTTCCAATAAAATTCCAATAAAATTAACAGTTACCTATTTGAAATTTACTGAGGGTATTAATAAGTATTTTACAACTAATTTCTCCATTTCTTTGAAAATTCTAAATGCCAATTTATTACTATGAACAGGTAATACAAACCGTCTGCATGCAGCAGTATCAGCCAATGGTGTTTAAATGAAAATAATGCTAATAATTTGTCCGATGCAAATAGTAATTATAGCCCAAATATTTCTATTCTATAAATACATATACATTACGTTGACTGTGGCTGTACGGCTGTAGTGCTCTTACTTATTCATATGTGTGACATTCTTCCAACTAAATATATGTATGGGTATGTAATAGAAAGGTTGACAATGGTCGGGATCTGGAGTTATCCAGTTTACAATAGGTTTGCATTGCAACACGTATTTGCAAACAAACCCTGCAAAAATATTGTATGAATTCATTGGTGAATGAAGGTGATGCACATACACAATGCAACACTTGGTACGCTTAACATATTTCACACATTCAGTGATATGATGATGAGATAAGTGAATAAATGCATACAATTTATCTAAAATATGATATTGCTATGTGAAACTTATTGTATAGTAGAAATAACTGCATCAATATACCTATATTACACTGTACATGCATTCTCATACGTCATGTAGCAATTCCATGTATTTTTTGTGTGTACCATGTTATGTAACATTTTTTCAATCATTGCATTCTCATCGATATTCAAAACATCTCAGCGTAACCAAAACACAATAACACTAATCATAGTAAAACTCTTCGCACAAACCGAAGCTCGAGCTTCAGGAAAAGGTTCAATTGGTTTGGTGCTGGTGCGTTTTACTTTCAGCATCAGCAACTATGCTTTACACATTGTTGTGGTGTATTATGTAAACAGTATAAAATATATTTGTACATAGTCCACCTAGGTAGTAGGTAGGCAGAATTTGATATATCTAAAAGTACATTGGTATGGGTATATGAATTATAATATGTAATGTGCGTACTTTACGCTCTGTATTACTAAGGTAGACGAGCAATCGTAAATAAATTCATTATAACGAGGATATGCCTCAAGCTCCGGCAACAAAAAACTTTGTCTGTTCAAATCCTGTCAATTTACACTTTGAGTTATTTGCCGATTCCTAAACTGAGCTTTACATTTTTTACGCACAATTCATTCATATTTTTTACTTGTGGAAAATAACCCCCAAATACAGATCAGTGCTCTGTAATTGTCACACTGTTACCATTGTCACATATGTAATCTAAAGCTTGCAATTACCTATCTGGCTATACAGATATTGTAAAGTAGTTATGCAAAAGCGAATAAAAATAGACATTCCAAACTAAATTTTACATTGTCATTAATAAGTTCACATTTTTGTCCTCATAGACACATTAGTCAGACTCTTAAAACTGTACAAAGTCATAAGTGATGGTGACTCGAGCTTCTAGATTGAAATTATTGATTATTAAAGAGGAATGACAGGAAGAGTTTTGTTGAATCGTTTTGATGATTTACTGTAATTCAAATCAGGTAAAAGTAATGTAATGGTGTGTTGAGATGATGGAGCACTATGATATAAGTGAATGACGGCTATTGACAGACTTTTGTTATTTCCTACGTGCCTTTTCCTTGGATATACACATAGCAATCGCTTATAAACCTACATAGGTGGCTACTTAAAATATTCATAAGTTTTTTATTCATTATTTTCCTGTGATGTGTATGAATGAGTAGGTAAATAGTTTAAATAATGTGTAGTATATGCGTGAGCATACAAATAATTTGATATCCCTATCTTCCTAATAAATGTCTTTTTGTATTAGGTATGCATACAAGGGATACACATAGTAGGACAAAGAAATAGATACACTTACATCAAGGGGAATCAAATTTTGAATTTAAAATTAGCTACATATAAAATATAGGGAAAAGGCTGGGCAGAATGTTATTATATAGTACTATGCAATGTTACTTATTGTTACTGTTGGTTGTATGTTTGGTATGTAATTCAATGCAAGTGGAGTGCAAAGTACATTCATAGGAAGATAATAGTTATAATAAGAAATAGAAGGTTGGACTGTGCAATGTGAGTTGTTGTTATGTGAGGAATGCGACCATCTCATCTTTCCTCGCCCATTCAACTCCTGGATTGGATCCGAGTGCAAGAGTGACTTGCCTAGCCTAATATATGTACGTAACGTAAGAAAACACCTAACTAGTTTTGTTTGAGCATGATCAAATGCAGACGCAGCAGATGAAATCTTTTGATAAGAGCCATTAGATTCAATCAATGTTTATCGAGAAGCATTCCATCATGGTTCGTAGTTTGTCGAGTCCAAAGAGATGAGTTCAATCCCAATGGATGACTAAATGATCTGTCTTCTTGTTTTACCGTAGACCGTTCCTTCTTTCTTTACTTACCTTTAACTTACCCTCGTCTTTCTTCCTGTCTGTCTGTCTCCTTACACCAATGATTAATACATGTTTAAGTTAGTATTAAACATTCGTTTTGGTAATCCTATGATTATGATGTGTGTCTAAATTGGATACAAAATGTGATGCGCCTGTAATTAGCAATGAATGTTTGTTATTCTTAATATTATTTCCATTGAAATTACATAATACAAGCTAAATTTTTGTGTTTGTAAGCTTAAAATACATTATAATGTAATTAGGTTAGATATAAGCAATCAAGTTGTGTAAAAGCATAAGCATGTCATGTGTGAAAAATGAAGACTGTAGCCTACTACAGACAGATACAGTAAATACTAACAATCTGTAATTCCTTGAAATGAAAATCAGAATAATATTATGATTAAATATTATTCCATTAGAGAAATGCTTTAAATTGCATTTATTAATAGTAAAACTTATTAAGTAGATTTCTTACCATATGTCGTGTAACAGTAATTTAAATAAGATTCCAAAATAATTTAAAGCATAAAATTGTATTCGATTTTTGCATTATTTTTGCCTTACATACATCCATGCTTCAGCGCAAAAAAGAAATTATTATTACAGAAAGCATGGAAGACAAAAATAAGTCATTTCATTGAGAATGTAAGTAAACAGGTAATGTGCAATTGCAATGGAATTGCAATTTCAACTGATGTAGGTACCCAAGAAATGGTTTACTCCACCCAGTGCAATGCAGTCAGTGCAGTGATAATAATGTCCCCAAACCACTAAGTTAATGTGAGCTGAGTTTGAGTGTTACTTTGAGACACAGACACAACAAAACACGACAACGGTTCACATTCACAGGCAACCACCTAAACAACCCAGTGCCAGTGGAGTCTCAATAAAGAAATTCAGGTAATGCAATGCAGCCACCCATCAGATATAGTGATAATAACATTGCAGTGAGGATCAAGCATTAGGCTCTACAACATTTTATAAGCAAGACTTGCGTTAATACAACACAATGGTTGTAATAATAATATAGTTATTGTAGTAGTAAAGTATATTACAGCGTAACACACCATAACAAAATAAAGTCCTTCGAGATGTTGCAACCTGCAAATCTCTGAAAAGACCGTACGAAGCGAAAGAGGCAAGAAAAGCCATGAAAATGCAGGTGTAATAGCGATATTTATGAGTGAACACCTGTCCTTTGCATCTTTCTACTCTACCGGTCTGCATTTTCTTCTACCACGACTCAAGTCAACTTTACTACTTACCTACTACACTTACTTACCAGTATAATGTGTAGCACAATGCATACACTTCTCTTTTACACTAAAACTCTTCTATGTACAACTACAACATAATACTCAAATATAACCTTGCACTAGCTAACCAACCACGGCGACATTTTTTACTGTCACTTTCCTTCGCGTTTTTATGTCCGTGAAACGAAATCAAACTGAGCCAAACAAAAGTCACCACAGGACAAGCCACAAAGTCAAGTGCTTAACTGGCCAAAGAGCAAAATCCAAAATTCGCTTGCTATTCCAATCGTCCTTACTTGTCAAATACTTCCAACTGCAACACTATTCCGCAAAGGTGCAGGAAAATTAATAGATAACAATATTTATCCATTGATACCTATTACATTACAAAGCACAGTATCTGTAAAATACCTATGTAAACTTATTTCTATTGTACAGATGCATATAAAGGTACCTATTTAGAATATAGAACCTCCGTATAATGTGAAGATCCAGAAAATATTGTGTTTCTTGCACCATGCGGCAAAAGCTAAGCGTTACCTGGCCAAGAAAGAGTAATTTTTGATTTTAACACACACTATATAATGCAACAACTCACATGAACCCTGTCAAAGAACATAAATCACAAAGTCTGAGTTTTGTATAGCCACTCGACTTACTGTGCTCTCATAATCAACTAACTTTTGTGGTTTGAAGCTAATCCGACTTGACTTGAGTGAGGTGACCGGGCAGGACAACCCGAAATTAGGTAATATACCTTATCACTTACACAGATGCTTAGAGTAAAATAAAGGTAGTTGTATTCTATCGCATACCTATGTAGCACATATACAGATAATGTTTACAAGAAACTTACACTGTGATAGAATCGCTGAGATAGAATGTAAGACGAAGCCCTCGCTTGCATTCTCATCCATGGAAAGAAAGGCTTCCTATTTCCATTCTATTGTTTACCGGAATTGAGTGCGGTGGGTGGAATGGAAGGACTTGTCTTGGATCGAGTAGAGCAAAGTGATAAATGATGCTGCCAGTTTCATCATCACAACAAGAAGGTGAACTATAGTAGTAGCATTACAATTTACAATATGAACACAAAATATCTAACCAAGCTCACTCCTTGTATTCTAGTATTATGTCTGTTCAAATTAATACTGCACTATATGTACATACTTACCTATATAGATACAATAATATATTATTTCTATGTGTATGTATACCCTTTGGTTATAGAATACCAATGTACGTTACAGAAAATAAAATACCTATAAAATTCTTTTGTAAATGAACTTATTGGCGAGTACAGTACAGTTAGATTGAGAAGCAAGAGTGTGTAATACTGTATGTATACTGGGTGTAAGTAGATTAGAGAGATTAGTAAGCAATTTTTATGTGTGTAGGTTGGTTTTTAATGATGTAACATTTGTAAAGTGCTAAAAAAGAGAGAAACAAGTACTTGGGTGAGTTTGGTAATGAAGCGATGTAATAATGTTTCACGTGTTGTTGTTGTATGTGTTGAACATTGTGTCCCTTGTGTATAATTGTTGTATGTTGATAATGTGTAGAAAATGCTTTGGAATGGAATGAGTAGTAGTATGAGGTAGTAGTAATATAAGTGTAATGTTAATAGCTGTTACTTATAAAGACGAGAGATGTACAGGTAGAAAGATTGAAACTGAGAAGGAGAGAAAAAGAAGATGAGTCTAAGAGAGAAAAGGCAAGAAGAAGAATGTGTCCTTAGTGCAAGAGGACAATAGGTAGGAATGTCAGTATCTTCTATCGAAAAACAATGGTCTGCATACCACGAAGGCGCAATGCTGTCTACTCCAAAGATCTCCATCCTTCCTAATGCAATAATGCTCTCTGTGTATGTATTTATATGGCTCAAAGAATAAGGGAAGAGGAAACTTGTGCAATGTGTGTACACACAACACAACACATAGACAGTTGCTGGAGAGTGTAAAAGAGAGGAGTTTACATACAGAGTAGGAGTTATATGGTTTAAGTATTTAAGCAGTATATCACTACCAAAGTGAAATGGAATACAACAATACACATAAAGATGACTTCAAGTATAGGAAAGAATAGCTATTTAGATACACTCAAAATATACGATCCTTTTTACCGCACCTTTTCACTTGAGCTAATCTATCTTGAGATGTTTGCTCCTTAAAATACGATATGGGGGCATCTGTTTAGACTGCCGGTCCAACCAGATTAGTATACAATAACCAAGATGCTTCGTTTAGAGAGCGATGTATGTGTGTATGGCAGAGTCCTGGTGTATATATAAGAAGGAAGGGTGCTGTTGCTGTTTTCAGCTTGTGCAAAGACTATACTAGAAAGAACAACGGAAAACAGCATTATTTCGCTACACGTGCATTTGTTATTGTGTATTGTAAATTGTGAGTAAGTGTTGTTATGTAATTTATAGCGAATTGTAATCTTCTTTGCAGGGAAATAATAAATAGTAAATTGTGACTTTTGCATTGAGAAATAAATCTACTGTATTAAATGTGTCCTGTAAATTATTTGCAAGCTGTTACTTGTAAGTTGTTTCCATTAGTAGTGCTAGTACCTACTGTGACTCTACAACTTTTATTCGATCTTCTTTCTCAATTCTATAAAGTATAATGGAAAATATGTATCTTTTGCTAGTTTCAATTTTGCAGTAGGGAATTGTTGTTTGCTTCCGACATTTTTAATTGTTTGCTAAAGAATGAAGTATTTATGTGCAAGTGCAAGATATACATATTAAAAGGTAAACGAGCGTGTAGACCGCTTGTTTCGATGAATGCTGCAGAAACAAGAGTTTGAACTGCGGCAAAAATATTATATCTGAAAGCAAAGCTAAAATACTTTAATGCATAAGCAGACTAGTCTAGAATAAAATGGTGAATGCGAATGTAAAGGAAAAACGCGTATACTGTCAATATGAATCAAGTTTTTGTATCTTCATTCCTGAGTTGCTCTAAGATGCTTAACAAAGTCTAACTACGATAAGTAAGCAAGCAGTCCGTCAGTAATTTCATTTACTTTAATTAGATAGCAGGATGCACGACGTTGGTTCTTGTTGTTGTTGTTGGGGTCTCTCTTTGTGGAAAAGTTTCTGAAGAACGAATGCTGTGTGTTGAGTTGAGTCTGAGGTGCTCTTGCTTCGGGAGAATCGAGAATAGTACTAATTGTAAGTAAGTACTTTTCTACACCATCTGAATGTACTATAGCACTACACATATTTCATCCTATAGTATACAATACACCATAAGTATAATATTAATGCTGATATAAACTTAGTACTTGTTATACATACACACAAACGCGAGTATTCTGAGTAAGTGTTAGTACACTATTAAGCTATGATATAATTTAAGCCGTATATTCATTGGATTACTCAGAATTTCACAGACCTGATTTGACTGGTTTGGACGAGAGTATTTTCTTATTGAATCGAATGAACATAAATGTTAACACAAGGACACAAATACATCAGAACGAATGTTTATATCTGACGCATGTAGACTAGACTACACATATGTTTGTGTATGTTCTCCTAGGTGTATATGCATAGACTACACACACAAATACCTACAATACTATACATACAGGTATTCACGTATACAGGTATACAGGCATTAACACTTCAAGTTATACCTACATCTATCTTTCTAATACTACAAATACAATGAGCAAGGGTATGAAATGATGTAGTAGTATTTATTTTTACATACTTACTTAGATATACACATTGAGCAAGTAAATTTAAATGGTAGACTATACAGAGCAGCTTAGAATCTGCACCACCACACTATACACACTACTGATCTGATACTTGTTCGTCTAAAGCCAAGCCAAGCAAAGGAAAAATGAACTTAAGCGAGTTAGTAGTAACCAATGGATTATATTTATATAAAGCACATCCAGCAAAGCAATGCAACGTAATGGACAAGTTGAGATGATGAGATGGAGCATTTACGTTATGTGTAATGTTCCCAGTTTGTGTGTAGTAATATAAGTGCAAGTATATAGACGACGTGTTTTGTGTGTTATGTTTTCTGCTGTTGCCGTTGCCACACTCTCTTTGTGTTGTACACTCGTTCAAGTGTTGTGTACAGGGCGACTACAATATCAGACATGCTACACTCACACGGAGCCTGGAGAGAGACGTTTATTTATCTTGCTCTATCTTGCCTAGGTGCTTTCAGTAAGCAAATTATAAGGGATACACTTTATTTCTCACATCACACAGCCTTAGTAGTAGTAGTAGCTTCAACTCAACAACACACGAGAAAAGACCACACCACCAAATGATTGAATTAGGGCATCTACTCCCTATTTTTAGATATAGGTGGGTATGTCAATACTCACACGAGCCATTCTTCTATAAGTACTATACTCTACAATATTACACACTTACATTCGTAACTACTGTATATTTTCCTTTTATAAAAATACAGCGTTAGCAAATAATAATATTATTACATCACACACCATCACACAGTTTATATGATGAGATGTGTATTGTAGAAAAGCAAGAGCGATCGTTCTGTATGGATATTATACATTCTAGAGTAATACAAGGGATCTGAAGGATGGATTTGATATAAATATAACTTTAGGTTAGAAGTTTAATGGTAGAAGTGACTTGCTACACACAACACACCAAACCACATTATATGTGCAGTATGTACTATACAGAATACAGACAGTAAGTAAGGTTCATTTTTTTCAGGTGGGTATTTGGTGCTCTGTGTGGCAGTGTACCGTTTCACCTATTTCATTTCTGAATGGTTTATACTTGAGTGAAATTGCAATGTGAATGTCAAACTGTGAGCGTAGCATACCGACAAATTTATGCAGACCATTATTGTGCTGTATATGAGCTGAATACAACGGACAACAATAACAACAGACATAACAATAGGCACAAATATAGCTAATGAATAATAATAGGTTGCTAAGTAGGAATTGTATGTAGTAGTAGTAAAGACTGGATAGTACAGCAATATACTCGCTCACCTTAAGAGTTAACCTTCAGATAAATATGCAAAAAAGTCATCAAGTCATAATCTAGTCATATTATTATCACAGAGAAGTCACACTTGTGTAGTTTTCGAGTAGGGGCATTTAAAGTAAAGGAAATAATATTATAATACAATAATTTACTCGTACTGTATCTCTACAGGTGAATTTTATGATGAAACCAACAGCATTAAATAGATTTGAAGTTCTATACACAACTGATTTACATGAAAAACTCGCGTACATACCTACGTCAATATATAGCAACAGCAATAATAGCTATTTCTTTTAAGTTGTACTTTGAACATTCAAAAGTATTTCGTTGGTTTTGTCTTCACTTGTCGAAATTGCTTACAGGAAGAAGGAAAATGAAATGAAAGGTTCCATTCTGTAAAAAGGAAAACAACATATCGGTTTTCACTATTTTCAACGAGAATGACATGCAATAACACGAGTGACTGTCAGCTTCTAATGATTGGCATGGCATTGCTATCCTGAACCACATTTCTCAACACACAATAGTGTGGTCTTATGCCACTTAACTATGAATTCGATGCAATGAACAAAACTTTTTGTACATGTGTGTTCTATAGGTACATACATGTATGCATAGCATACATACAAGCTCTTAATGAGTTGAGTCCTGCTCAAGTCTGAAATGAAGAAGGAAAATCTAAATGCTTTGTTTATCTGTGCCTTAGCTGAGCTGACTTGTCTTGACTTAAGAAAAGATGACAGCTTCCAGCCTTCGCTTCTTTCAAGGAATGCTATATGGCTTATTTAGTTAACAGTTTTATGTTTTCCACGCTCCATCCACAACATACTTACAAGTGCACTTTTTATACTTCTCTCTTACTAGGCATATACTAAGTACCCATATAGTACGACTTGACTTCTAGACCTAATGAATTCAAATTTGTCCAACCTATGCAGCACAAACACAAGCTCGTTGTATATATTATGACTATACTATGACCCTTATACATTGGGATATTACTTTAAAGTGTACAAATGGAATCGTGCTGATAGAAAATTCAGTACACACTCTTTCGTAGTCCGGTTTAGTAAAAGGAATTATTTGTTCATTAGAATTTTGCATCCCTACATAACATCACCACTTTGTGTATGTATGTATAGTATATATGTAAATTGAAATACATTTATTAACATGCAATGTTTTTGCTTTTTTGCAAAATCTAATGATATTCTTTGATGTATCAAATTTTTTATCACATTAGATGCAATCCTTATACACTTACAGTCACTGAATTAACTTTGTATTGTATATTTTTTGCGGCCATTATGGCACGATTCATTATCCCGAGTAAAGTAAATGATGCATTGTGTTTAGTATGCACATGTACTAATAGAATCAAACAACAAAAACAGATTTTTTCTCAAGATGACTTATAAACAGAATCTACAGAATCTAAATATTGTTATTTTATACACTGTATCCATTGTAGAGTGTAGAAGAATAGTGTAATGTCAAAATCAAGTTACTCATAGCACTATGCGTGCACGATAAATGCAAATCATAATTCAGCAGTCAACTCATTATAGTCATTATTACAAAAACAATTGCATTTAATGTTATTCCTCTGAGATTATAGCGTGTGCTATGTAATTAGTTGCAGATGGGGGTAGAGAAGATTATAGAAATTACAACTGGGTGAAGTAAGTACGTAAGTGGTATGCATGAACATGGTAGTAGTAGTAGTATCGAAATCCTGGGTATGAATGATGTTAAAATTCATTAGAAATTTATGTAGGTCTGTAAACACGTAAGTCTTGTCTATACTTGGTAAGTGCTACTTTGTAATTATAAATATTTCTCACTTTTACACGTTTTTTTAGCACATTGGCAAAAATTCTGCAATAAATTGGCACTATGTTGAAAAAGTTTATGAATGAACAGTCCTGTGCTTTGCAGCGTAAGAAGATGTGCAAGAGTATAGGATTATACATGTATTACTATATACTTATTGCAAGTCAATGGTATAAAATTGCAGAATAAGGTGTTTGAAGTTTTAACAATAGCCTTTCTATTTGTTTTACGTATGTAAGCTTATTATTACAAGTTGTGCTCTTTGATCTTTGTGATTGTATTCTGTAAAAGACGATTTGAAATGAATAAACTGAAGCAAGAGAGATTTTGTTCATTTGAAATCAAAAGGCAATATTATTTTAATTATAATACAATACAATAATATTTAGTAGTAGTACATTTTTAGGTTTGTCATCATGTCTGGTGGGCTATTCATATATTTAATATATTCATTAAGTGTAAACTCACAATGAATTACATAAAGGAAAAGTCTTGTACTGCATTGCAAACTACACGAAGATGCAATACACATCAAACCCAAATATCATATCGTATCACATCACAACAACAACACATGGAGTCATTATTTCAACCAGAAGGAAACTAATCATTTGAATAAATACTAAAAGAATGTCTCTATCAAACACAAACACAGCAAATCGAACTCTAAGAATAATAACTCCATTAAACAACTGTTTTCTCTTCTACATATAATATGTATGCATGTATGTATGTATATATAGTGTCATACTACTCAATTACTCATCATTCTACTAAGTATAATATTTGCAGCTGTGGACTTAGGTTTGATTTCTCAAAAAAACTCATGATTAAAAAAATAATAGGTACATACACTTAATATTTACGACAGTACTTTTCTACTAGGTACTATTCACTAACTCAAAAAATGAATTACTAAAATCTGCAGGAAACAAACGAGATGATGCAGATCATAAAATGATGCGAACAAACAAACAAATTAATTGGAATGATGTTTTTTTGAATTATCCAGGAACTTGGTAAATGATTATAACTTTACTTGCTACATTATACAATAATACACTACTTGCTTCCTTAAACATATTAAGTACAGTAAGTAAGGGTAAAAAGAGACCTCATGCTGCTTCTGGATAACTGGACTGATTGTAAATTTAAAAATTCAGTAACAAATGACATGACAATTACAGGGCTCACCCAGGAGGAACACAGAAACGTAGCATAGCCGACCCGACCGCGACATCGAATTTTTGGAACTACTGGACTGGACTCTCCAAAAATCCCCCATTGTTTTCATCATCATTCGCTTTGTTGACATCACACCCGCATTCATGACTTGACGAGCAAAATAAAAAAGAAATCCGAGACTGGACGCGACGCGAAAAAGGAGGAAGATTTTTTTAGAAAGCCGCCGTTGTCATATGATGATGGTGAATCGGGGAGTTGGTGGACGGGGGAGTGGGGATGGATCCTTGACACACGTACCACTCGGATAAATTATTTTGCTGGGTCGCCGCCGCCATACTGAACAAGTGATGATTCCCATGATGAGGATGGTGGTGATGGTTGTGGTGAGGATGGAGGGATGTTTGAGACTGGAGAATACCACCGGGTGGAATTCCTTGTCCGGGCACCAGTTGAGGAATAAGCTGAGAATGAGGCTGATGATTTTGTTGTTGTTGTTGCTGCTGCTGCTGTTGTTGCTGTTGTTGCTGCTGCTGTTGCTGCTGCTGTTGTTGTGCGTGTTGTTGGGAAGGATGATTAGGCAAGATGGTATTTGGAGAAGCTCCTTGTTGGTGCATATGATTGTTCTGCGGAGACGCGGCTGGATTACTTCCATGGTGAGGAGATGAAGGTGCTGAAGAGTTTTCCGAGTCGTACGGGGAACCTGGCGGAGGCGGTGACTTCCCATGTACCTTCATATGTTTTCTCAAGGATGAGGGGTGAGTATAGGACTTGTCACAACCACGGACCTACATCACCCAAAACCAAAAATTTACACACTTGCTTGGCCTTGCCCATCCCAGCGTAACGAGCTGCATATTTTGCATACCTATCCTCGCTCATTCTTTACTTGTCTTTACTTTATTTTACTATCATCGTATTATAACTTGTGTAGCACTTCGTACGTTACATCCTTTTATCTTTTACTCTTTTCTACCATTCTCCTATAGCTCTACACACACACACACGCTTTACTTTACTCATTCTTTACATACGCGCAAGAAAAACTAGAACTGTCTGTGCTTGTGCTGTGCAATTCAATTTTTCAAACCATTCATTCCCAATGTTGTAAACCACTTTATAGTATTTAACGTTTTTAAATTTTTAACACTATCGTTTTTAACGATAAGAATTTTTAACATTAAGAATGAATGTAATAGTATAATATAAAATATATGCACTGTAAAATAAAGTATTCCTGTCTGGAGTACCTTTATGTAGATACCTAGGTACACTAATAAAATATTTTTTTATTGCCAAAGTGGTTTTTTAAGTTAGTACTACTAATATTATTATTATACCTTGCTCGTCTTGTCTTGATAAGCTCGTATAGTTAAAGTTATTAGGAATGTCTTTAGTTATAATTATAGCTCGACAAGGTACATACATTATGCTCATTATAAATAGTATATGGAAGAGTTCAACTTTTCGTACTGTTTTTATGAACTGCTTTTGAGAATTTTGTCCGTTTCATTTTATTTCTGCCGTAAGACAAGAATTACATTTCATAATGCATAGATAAAATGAAGTTTTTCCTATCTTTGCATCAGTTGGTACTGCACTCAAATATTTCATCGCGCTATCTTCTTTATTAAGGATAAAAGTAATAATGAAATAATACAGTGCGATGACGAGCCGAGATATACTTTGATAGTTTAAATGAGCGTGATCTACAGCCTGGCAATACAATTGCAAACGTGTGCGTCGTAGTATATTACTAGAGGTATGTACACCTTACGTGCTTTCTGCCTTGGCTCTTGTTTTTAGTGCTACCAGCGAAATGTATTCAACATTTTCTTTCTTTCTCTCTAATTATATAACTGACATGAGCGGAGCTTATTAGATAACTCGTGAAGATATGAGCAAAGGAGCGGACTGAACTCCAAGTTTCTTATCCATACTCATAGCACCTTATTTTCAAACTAAATTTACTATAACGTAGGTAGTAGTGTCTGTCTAGCATAATAAAGTAATATCTGAGATCTGTACTAGTAGTACAGTACATACATATCCCTTTTGTACCTTAAAACATATTCTACTAGACATATATACTGAAAACTCAACATACCTTGCAATTGTAGGGTTTGTCTGACGTATGTACATGTGAGTGTTTCTTTCTGTCTGAGCTGTTGGCAAAACGGCGATCACATCCTTCGAATTCACATTTGAATGGCTTTTCACCTGTAAAACGAAAAAATTAATAAAAATTGTGAATTTTTGATAGAATTTACATAATTTAATGTGTATGTGGGGGATTTATATGCAAAGACTAGGTAATCCAGTATACCTAATCGTAATAATGTAAAGGTATACACACTGAATTATGGATGTGCTAACAATAAGCTTTTCGTTACACGGTTCTAAATATACAATTCTACGTATGTGTAGGTACTTATTATACACTGTACACACACGATAGTAAGTAATGCAACGTAACGTACGTACGCATCTTAGTAAATAGAGTTGCATGATGATATATGTAACAGGAAAGCATTTACGATCTGAGCTCTTGCATTCTTTCAATACATTTGTGTGTTGACTAGCCCATATTATAACAATGCATCCACCTATAACTATTTGATGAGTTTCCACGTACAAACACAACACAGTACCTTCCATCAGTTGGAGTTTGGTATAAAAACCAATACACATACATCTAGCTACGTAGTATTACGCATATCTACAAATAAAATACGGAGAATGTAAAAACGAGTAATAAGTAATAAGGCATGTTAAAGCATTAAGAGGATAATATTATAAGTAGGTATAGAAATATCTGAAGTTAAGGCTATTACTACAGAATACGTATAGACAGGAAAGACAGGGATAGATAGATTTGAGAAATAAAGCGAAAAACTGTTTTCTTCTCCTGCTAACTGCTACATTCAAGAATGTGTGGTTTTTGGTTTAAGGTTCAAGAGTTGTCTCTGTCTGTTCTGTTGGTTGAATGCAAAGCAATACTATTAAACCTACACATTTAACACAACAACACAACAAACAGTCAAAATGTATATATGAATTGAACATATACACATACAGAATATAGTTTATATGTGTATACAGGACTTGCACAGTTTACAATAGTCAATAGTAAAGTAATGTACGTAAAATAAAGTATGAAGCAGGTAGGTCTGGTCTTTTCTCTTTGCATTCATTCCTAAGGGTCACTTTTTCCACGAAAGTAAAGTATTGCTAGTTGTTAAGAGTCCTTTAGTTTTCATTGGGTCTTTGTTGCATCGCATTCATTTCATTGCCAGTAGTGTCAGTGCTTTGCTTGTCTATTGCACCCTTCGTAAATGCACTGAAAGAGATGGAGGATGGATTCTTTGCTCGCTCCCACACTTCCATTGTTTGTCCTTCTCTTTCGTTTCCATGCACAGAGCACACACAACAAAACCAAAACTCAACTGAGAAAAGGAATCGTCTCCGAAACTAACTCAAACTACTAAATAACTCAAATTCACATCTTCAACCTACTACTACACTATATGCACATTCCAAGTGTAAATCTGTCAAAGGAATTGCACAATGAGAATGACATACTTAACTTAGACTTACTTGCGTAAGTGTAGCTCTCTTCAACACCTATTATACATCTTTCATGTAATTCTTTCAGCTTTCGAGGATTTGCACTACACACTACACATAGTGTGATTGAATTGTGCATAGAAATTATTGCCTCAAGGAACAACGCTCTTCCACTATCCACATACATAATAACCCAAACACACATACCAACTAGTAACAATGTACATGAATGAACGTATATAGATATTATAAGCAATTGCAATAAGTAGTTCTGTCACACAGACACGTACTTCTAGTATAGAAGTTTACTTTTACTACAAATATAGCTATGTGAGTAAAAATATAAAGGAAGGCATGTCATCATTTTTGTTGCACAATTTTTGACACACTGATGACCACCTAGCCAATTCTGGTATCATATGTGTGTCATTTATTTTGCCTTTGGGCTGCTCTTCACCTTATACCTCACACTTATACTGCATACTGCCTACAAAAGTTTGCTATATTTATCATTATGAGATAAGGGAAACCATAATGAATTTTTTAAGGAAGTGCAGCATATGGATTATACAACACAGAACACGCTACACTCTCAAACACACACAAAGTGCTTTTATTATTGCATTGGTGTCTGTTGTCAGTTGAGAATTCTAAGGACAGGACAAAATCGATCTTTCAAAATACTTAACTATTTTTATAAAAGCAGATGATAAGGTCATAATACTAGGAGGTACTTATATTTTCTTACTTAGTAAGTTACAAATATTATCCTTGTATTTACCAATACTACAGAAAACTAATGTAAAAAATATTTGAACTATTTTACTATTTTTCCCTTTTGAAATATCTTTGTAGTATATACATACAAAAGTATAACTACAAGTAAATGATAAAAAGAGTGAAGTAGTTTGTGTATACTATTACTTTTGTTGTGTGTAGTATTTTGTATACTCGTCCAGGTGAAAGAAGAAGATAATAAATTAGAGAAAAGGGTGCCTTTGTCTATTTCACTAATTTGTTGCGTTACCGTTTCTACTCCCAACGTCCAACTCTCAACCACAACGTCATTTATAACTCACAGGTCAGGTCAGAAGCTCCAGTTCCATATGAAAATGAAATATAGTTGGACTACCTCCCTCAAAATATATCTGTATCTACAATTACAAAGCACGGATCCTTTATAAATAACACCATGGTTAACTTCATACATAGTAGACAGGTTCCTCCACAATTATAACATGTAGGTATAAACTCGAGTTTACTCTTTAAACTAAAATACAAAATAGCCAAAGGGTTATTGAAGACATAATGTGACAGCGTCACTACAGACATCCACAATCCCTTCCTTAACGTTTCGCTCTAATGTGTATATCTGTAGTGCCAGTATTATGTTCACAATTAAATTAGTGCATAATACAGAAACAGAAAAAAGAGGATATAGTACAGGAAAAAGTGTATTGACTGGGAAATGCTTTACTAATGCAGCACGTAGAGGTAATACGATTTTCTGCTACGGTGTGATAATGGTGTTTTTGAATTATGTTGGAGGTTGTATGCAGGTTGGCCTTGTTGATTCGATAATTTTAGGTTTCCTCCTCAATTACTCCGCACACGTCCCTTTAATTACCTTTAACTACTTTCCTACACCCAACCGACATGTCCACTTGTTATTGAATTTAGTTGTTCTATTAATAAAACAATTGTCCTTTTTATGCATTTCGAATTGAATTAAAATTGGAAATAAAATAAAACCCTTCAAAAGTGTATCAAAAGTGTCAAACACACATATTTCATCTGCTGAACATTAAGGATGCCAAAATTCGCTATTCGTTTGAAATTAGTGAAAGATTTCGTTGAGTTACAAATAAAATATTCATTAATAGCTACTACACTTTTGTGAAATTCCAGAAAATGGAGTATGCATAAAATGTCAAGTATTTAGCTACAAGCAACCTATAGGAAAATTTATTTATGACATTCTTCTCAGTTGTTGGACTGCTCACTTAGTAAATAAATATAATTGAAGCCAAGGTTCCATTTTGCTTTGTCGTTTATTGTAGCATTCCCAGGACACAGTGCAGTAGTGGTGATTCCCACAGTGCAAAGTGCCATAAACCTCCCGAGAGTTCACCGTCATGTTTGTCACGCTCAAAACAAATTACCCAACTAATAAACCGAATTGAAAAACTTTGACTGAACTGAAATTCTCTTTCTTGAAACGTCAAACGCAATTACTTGTTTTACACAACAACCAGCCCTAGTATACTACCTACAGAAGTAGCAGTAGTAAGTAGAATCTAAACGGGTCAATTTTTATCCAACAAATTGAAAAGCACATTTACGAGTGACTCTAGTACTTGCTTATTACTCGACTATTTCCTCATGGTATGTATTACCATAATATTATATTATTATTAGCCTATCTACTACATAGATATCTATACTTTCGCATTTAATTTATTAGTACAACCTATACCTATGTGTATTCGAGTACCAATTACCTACTGCGTAAATAGATAGAGGCGAGACAATAATAAGCCATATATACATAAATGCTATCCAGTTGCATTGTATCCAGGAGCAGCCCTACCGCATCCACACAGAGTGAAACATTTTTATTACATGCAATCGACAAATGATTTAAAGTCTGTCACTCTCTCACACTCCTTCGGTCAATATGTAAGTCTCTTTTCAATATTCTCGCACAGTAAGTAAACCATTTCTTAAGACTGTACATTCAGTTGCTCTACTATTCTTTGCTACATAAATACTACGACGATTCTCCTTGTGTGGCTTGGCTTGCTTTGCCTTTCGTCTTTATTTTAATACTCGTAGGCATACTAAACTTTAGTATCATTCATGCTATGTGTCTTTTGTACTTAGCATTTACTATTTACCTTCCACTAGAACGTTTCCTCTCTACTCTCTTCCTACACACACTCACACGTAGATGAAATACACGAGCAAACATATAAATGCGTACTCACCAGAGTAAATCCATTTGTATCATGTCACATTAGCTGCATTTACACTCACACGAGTTTCTCTAGTTATACGACACACACCAATGCAATAATACCATAAATACAAGGTTCATCTCCTGTACATATAGTAAATGATGTTAACTGACTTTAGTGCATGAACTCAATGTGCTTTCTGTTTCTTTTTGTTTTGTAAAGTCACATAAGTAGCATAGCACAACATAACATCTCAAAAAACAAATGTTTCATTGATTCCTCTCAACGTGTGAGTTGTTGTTGCTGTTTTGTTCGACTCTCTCTCCCTCTGTCTCTCTTTGACTCTCTCGTGATGTTTTCATCTTATAGTATCGTATGTTAAGACATTTGTAAGAAATCTTAAACTACTAGTAAAGTACCTTGAACAAGTTAAGTGAGTATTGACATTTGTTGATCCTTGTCGACATTTAGCCTCATTAATGAATTTATTTGGACGTTTGCGTTCCATTCGTACGATTAGGAGCACAACCACGCCTTGTTTGTGTGGGACGAAGGAAAGAGGAAGCGAGGAAAGCCAAAGGAGTCGATCCGCAGACAAAAAGCAAGCTAAGCAAGCGTACATTACACCCTCCTCACCACTCAACCAATATTGACTCTTCTGTGTGCGATCAATAATACACTCTATTAATTATCATCACACTACACCGCACCACACGTTCACCATCATCAGAGTCACTCACATCACTACATGTTCTACATTCCTACAATCTACACACACACTGAGCACCGCAGTTGCCACTTTCCTCACTATTACCATTATTATTACCTCACTCCTCTTGTTGTCCTCGAATCAATTTAATAGCCCTGTAATCCAAGTATCCACAGTAAAATACCCATGTACTTTACAATTGCATTTCCTAATGCTTCATTCAATCCTCTCGATCAATCTATCTAAGTATAATACTAGTCTTAATTGCCTCCATTCCGATTCATTAAAAATAAGCAAAGCAACAACAACATAACCAACAAAGCTTCAGTTACTTAAAAGTGACGAAATCCTCAATACACTTGTCTAAAACACACAAATATGATAGTACCATGCCAAGCCACATAAATGTAAACCATATTGTGCTCATTGTAATAACAATGCGAAACCAACTCTAAATCGTCAGTCCATTAATTTTTGTGTCTTTACTCTCACTGTAGGTATTTCATTCATTCTTAATTTGAACTTTGAACATAATATAGGCATACTGGACAGACTGTTGAACATGGTTTAAATATTATGCAATTTCCATTTACTATACACGAGTTTAACTAAGTAACTCTTTGAAAAATGCTTAGTCTTTCTTATAGTTACATAGATACCAATATTTGTTACAATATTGTACTTTTTATACTTCTGGAAAGAAAATGACAGTACAGTTTGTTTGTATGTATCTATAGGTATATTTAATGCAACAACAACGGTATTGTCTATACTTGTGACTGTTTGGACTCTCTCTATGTTGATGTGATGAGTCTTGACTGAAGTTGTAAACTTTTTGCTCCAATTCTGCTGTCAAAATTACCGGCTCTTTGCTCGTCTCTCCTTATTTCTTATTCAGCATTCCGTGTTTGTTAGGACAAGGAGCGGGTTAGACTGCTCGACTACTCTCATATCAACTACCTAGTAAAACTATGTAGCACATGCATGCACACACTATTACATAACACATGAAAAGAACAATGGAATGATTGCCTGGTTGTGGCAGTGAACTGACTTGGACTTATACTGTGCTGGGTTATTGCCATACAATGAGAGAGACATACCTGCTATATGCACATCATATACATGTGTACTTAGATGTATAGAGATGTGTATAATAAGTGTATTATGCAAGCTACACGTATAGTATTTATGTATCAAGCTTTTTTCTATAGCACGCTGCTTAACATTACGATGAACAACATTCTTGCTCAGAATTCCCTTGAATACTGAGTATAATATACATTTATATAGTAAAATGAGAGAAAAGCAGAGAAGCGGAACCCGGCCATTGTAGCAGGGACTGGAATAAAAACTCCCATAAAATAAAACAGACTGAAAGCCACAGAAAAGTAGTAGCTTGTGTGCAGAGTGAAGGAAAACTAAACTGCAAGGAGTAACTCACACAAGATAAGATAGTAGTTGGAAAAAGAATGGAATACGAATATCTATTATCTGAAGCAAAGGAATATATATGTATATAAGATAAGAGAAAGACTGGGAATAAAGTCAGAACTAAGTAAAGTGCGTAGCAGAACAAATAAACAAGCACACTAGTGTTGTTCATGCACACAAGTATGTTTATAGTAACTACTGGTTTGTAAGTAAGAAAGTGTAATATATACGGGATGGAAATTATTTGGAAGAAACTTTTTCGTCTTTGTTGATATGTATGTAATAGTGGAACAATATAAAACACCAGAAACATAACATTAGCAAAGGGGAGTAGAAAATCAATGGAAGGAATGGAATGAGCCAGGATAGTATATTAGTAGTAGTAGTATAAGGCACTGTACTGCATGTACGTATGTCGTAAGAGAGAAATAAGTAAGTAATACCGGGCGTTTAGTGTTGTAGGGTGAAATAGTATGTTACTATGTTTCTGGTAGTGGTAGTAGTAGTAGTAGTACTACGGGACACGAAACAAGACCAACGTCATACATACATGGGACTTGGAAATGGTAGACAGAATGACTACTTGCAAAGCAACTGCCTAAACTTGTGTTATTATGTAATGTGTGCGGATATGGACTTTCATGAGGACCAAAGTCCCTAATGAAACTACAGGAATAAGTGAGAGAGAGAGAGCAAGAGAGTGAGAATAGAAACGGCGGGTCAAACTTGGCAACGTAAATTCGCGTGCTTGATTTCTCGAGAAGAACGGCGGGGATGGAATATAACAAACGTATATACACAGAGCTATTTTTCATTCCCCGCCGTCTGCACCACCACCACCGGCACAAAATAATACAAATAAATGCATGACTCTTTCAGTTCCACACCACCAAACTATCAGCAGACTTGTTCTCAGTTACTACTTTCCAGTTCTCACCGATTTTCACTAAAAGTAAAAGAGAGAGAGAGAAAAGTGAATGAGTTTTAGTCGATGTGAAGTTCTTTTGGATTGCTCGTCTGTCGTTTCGTGCTCTGCACGCTATCCCGTATTTATATATACACTTTACGTTACACCACCTTGTCTTGAAACTAACATTCATGTAATACAGTATAGCAGCTACTATGTGGCAGATATCTTTAGTTTAGTGTGTGTGCCAATATAAATAGTAAAAACTATTCTTCTATGCTATTTGTATGTAATGTGGTATAGGCCAAAGCTCTTTACAAAGTCTTGTGCACACACCAAACGAATTGCAAGTAGTTGGTATAATTTGTAAAAGTAAGAAACAGAAATGTGCATGTGAATGCATTACACTGCTATAGTATAAATAGAATTAAGTCATATGCCTACTAACAATAAGAATATCTACCTACCTCTACCTGAGTAAGGAAAAAAGTAAATCGTCCAAGCTAAAAAAAGCGAAAAACTTTCGAATTAAGATTTATCAAGTGTCGAGGAGCAGAGCCCCTTTATTTCTCAGCTCATCCTTCAATGCTTCCTCCTTTTATATGTTTCACACAGATTAATTATTTTTGATTAGAGAGAAGAAAAGGGCAAAAGAACGCGGATGGGTGAGAGAAGCCTTTTTCTTTCACGATTGCTTTATGAGCTTAATGGATCATGCTCATGCACGAGCTTTGTTCATCCACAAGAACTACTACACAGAATACATCCATTGAAAAATTACTCTCCTGCCATTACTTTATTATTTCCCTCAGTTCCCGTTTCTTTCTCTAGAATGAATTTTCAGCCAGAATAACGAAAAGAATATTCTAATGAAAAATAAATACTTGCTTACAGATGGAAATTCATACCACTCTGATATAATACACTTTTCAAATGTAAAAAATCGAGTCCTACACAAAACATTTGAGCTAAGTAATGAATGCACCTAATAGGACTACATATTACACCCTTGACTATATACAGCATTCATACACACCTCTATATCTTTTCTATAATACACCTTGGCAAATTACTCACAAGTAGGCACATAAATCGACTGCCTATGTACCTATATGCATTTCTTTACGTAGTATTTGAATTTACATTCACATAGTTACAACATTACTTGCTCTAATACTAATACCTACAATTGTAAAGAGCAATCCTTACATAACATTATTATAACACATGGATATTGTAGGTATGGATAGAAATATATATGTAAAAAATTCATTGTGTATAAATGTACATTATTATGCTGATTTGTGTTATGGTACTGGTGCAAGTATGTGTGTAGTGTGCTGTATAGAGATGATAAAGGCAGATCTAGTAGAAAAGATTAGTAATATTCTGTATAGTAAGTATAAAGCATAGAAGGTGAATGAAATGAAAAGCAAGAAGACGAAGAGGAGTATATTTGTATGGAGGAAAACAGACGAGAAGACAAGACACCATCTTATCCCACAATCAAATGAAATAGTTTGAGTGAAATGGGATACTTTAGAAGAATGGAAGTAGGTTCCATTTCATCCAATGTCTTCATTCATCATCCTACACACAGACTCAGACACACACTACGTAAAAATGTACAGCACACTGTTCGTATGTTGTTTTGTTGTGTATGTATGTATGTGAGCAATCCATTCATTCAAGGCACGACACTCCACTTACTAAATACGTAATCATCAGGTTACTCTGCTTTACTTTAGTTCACTTTTCCAGATTCCAATTCATTCTTTAAATTACAAATACCGAGTTGACATTTGCTATTAGTCTCGTAGCTCCGGAATCATAAATACATTTCCTATGTCATTAATAGCTTGGATTAACTACCACTTTGAATACACAAATCGTAATGCAGCTCAAACTATAACCATTTGTTACAACTGTCACATACCGGATCTTACGTTACGTAGTATAGAAACATTCGCTTAATACTAATACCACGGATAAAAGGAATGACTGGAAAATTCTTGTTCTTTCTGCTTTACTACACCTCATTAAAAGGAGCGTATTAGTACGTACCTACTATTAATTGCAGTAATCCAATTACTTAATGCATGTAACAATTTTCGCTATTACAGCTATGCAATTAAATTGTTTATGTAGGTATATCTACTCAATAGATTAAATGTAAAACAACGAATAAGCCAATCATAAACTCAGACACCCACTTGGGTAATTAATACTAATTAATAGTAATAGATATGTCAATGTGGTCATCCAATTCAGTTAATATTAAATTTAGAAATAATTTTTTAATATGTATAATGATACACAGATTATCTGGTGGATTAATACTTTTGATACGGACTTACGGACGGACCTCGGCAATACAGTACAAATAGTGACAAAAAGTTTGACTACCTACATTAAAACTTACAATTAGTCCATTCTGCAAATTCCTACTGATTGTGATTGCTACTTCTACCTATTATCATAATTAACGTGCAATTTGTTTCGGATACATATATACACTTAATATTAAATATTTACTCATGTTTAGGCTCTTAAAGCAAGCGCTAGTTATCTAAATAGCAATCTAATTAGCAAAATTGATTGTATGTATCAAGAATATGGTCCAGCTTTTGGCGAATAATATGTTTTACTTAGTATACTAAAGTATGTATGTATTCCCTGGTTGGACTTCTTTTTCCTGGGTTGTTCAATAGAAATGAGATGACAAGAGTGACATGACTGTCGAAAAGGAGAAATTGTAACAGGATTACATAACATAAGCAGAACAGATATGATACAACTCTTGAGGATGAGGATAACTTAAAGGAAATTGAATTGACAATTGAATTTCCATTATTTGGAGAAAACACGAGGGTGTACCTACACACTACACTAGAAGTATAAGTACAAATACAAATACAAATCTCTGTGGTGCAGTGACATTGGCTCTATGGATTGCCATAAGTGGGTAGGGAGGAAAAATGGAGATGAATAATACGGAACACATAACATTTTCATAAGAAACAGCCCACTACATTATGATTTGTGTGAAAAAGTTATCTGAAGAGTAAAATAAATTGTATGTTTTGAATCTCTTGTGTGTTGTTCTGCGTTGTGTATCAAGAACTTTGAAGTTTGAGCTTGAGACTTTTGTGTTGTGTATGCTGTTTGAGTAAAGTATAGCTTCTTGTGTGTAAGTATGATCTAAAGGAATGAAAGAATATAATAATATGATATTTTAGAGTAAGTAAGTAGGTTCTAACAGTCTGAGCAAGTTTGGCATGGCAAGTCCTTATTTCATTCTTTGAAGGTTTCTGTTTGTCTCCTTCTTTTCTGTTGTGTTGTATGTTGTGTGTGTTATAATATGTGAAAGCCTTTGTTGAGAAAAAAGGAAATCCACAGGGTCTGACTGAGAGGAGATTCAAGTAGACAAAGGCATCTTTACGTTTACTCTCAAAGTGTGGAAAATCCGATCGAGTCCTCAGTTCATCATTATCATAATAGGAGTGAAGGGTCCCCTTTTCAACGGTTTAGTTCTGCTCAAGTATTGAATTATTGACTTGCTTATCGCCTTTTAATCATCATTAAAACTACAAACCCCGTCTAATAACATTTTCCCATAGGAAAAAATATCAAGATAAAAAATTCTCATGCTAAATACTAAATGACTGTATCCGATTCCATTCGTCGGGTCTTCATTAAACCTTTAATCCTCAATTCCTACACCCACTGACTAAACATGACACACTAATTAAGAATTAGAATTCTATCAACCTTCCTCAATTTCAGAAACTAAGCCAAAATAATTGAGTTGGACGGACAAACCAAACACAATGTAGTATCTAGTATCTATATAGTACCATAACATTTTTGATATGCACTGCAACCGCAAAAAATTAAGTAGTACCCTATTGAAAATCAATAGTAAGATTTAATTAGGTACACGTTAGTAATGGATTCGTTAATGAGTTAGTTTTGGATGCTAAAATATTTACATTCAGTTTTCAACCAATGATTTCTAGCTTACCTAGTTAGATTCTTTGCTCATAAAAATTGGCAGTATATATAGTACTTTCGAAATACTATCTGAAATGATGTTTCTATTTCTATTGGGACAGCGGGTATGTATGGTACACTACGCTACGATAATTTCATAACGACTTTATTCAGTTGTAGAGTGATCTGAGTGAGTGAGCGGGCCGGCTGCTAATTTACATGAACTGCTGTCTGTTTCTACTCGAGTATCTAAATGCTGACTACTATACTAAATAGATACACATATGTATACAGTACCTAGTTTGATTACGTGAGCCAGAAAAGAATATCGCATTGTAGTTGTACACGGTGTGGCCAATTCAAACGTAAAAATGGAAAGGCTTATCTATCTGTTGTACTTTGCACTATTGTATAGGTAGAATAATTGTACACAACACTACACACACATAGCATTAAGACTCGACTCGACTATGGATGATACAATAACCTAAAGTATGTACCTACTCGTTTAATACAGCGAGAGAAGAGCCCTTCAGGTTTAATAATGAATAGAGCGAAGCATCCGCGCGTCAAATCGCTACTCGATGTACAAAAACATCTGGACAGCCGGTAGCTGAAGTGAAGAATGCTGCTGGAAGCCAAGCAAACCAAACGCAGCTCTAAAGCTAAGCCACCAAAGCCAAAACCAAGTGAGCTACTACTACCACCACACACACCAACTAAATGATACATAACATTATACATACTACATACTGTACATACACATAAGAACACAAACACTTATATGTACTACTTATACCTATAGGTACGCGTGTATTTACATCCCGGACTAGACTGGTACAAGTATTAGATTGTGTGTTATAGCTATAAGTATACTTAAGTGCACGTACAACAACCAAAACTATGTAATAACGTAAGTAGTCTCTCTGTGTACAGAATATGTATGATGAATGCTGTACTACTAGACTTAGATCTACCATAGGTACCTATGTGTAATATACCTACCAGCAAATGAAATGTAACCAAACCAGCAACGAACTTCCATCATCATTCGATTCCCCTATGCATCACTCACTCTTTCCTTTTGCATGTATACGTAAATTGTAAGTTGGATGGTCGTCGTGCCTGTTTTTACACGCACTGTGTACTCAGTTGACGTAGTACTTGAGGATTTCAATTTGAATTTTTCTATTTACCATTTTTCTAGTAGTAGTATGTATGTAGAATGTGGCTCAGGCAAAGGCAAAGTAAAATAATCACATCACACAAAAGTAGCCGTGTTATGTTCAATGCACACATAGGTGCGCATAATACTTATACACACATACCTAAGTCTATACTGTAGCAGATTTTATAAGTTATCAGTATAACACTTAATATTTTTACATAAGTGTATTAGCTACGAGTGTAATGTTGCCTTGTTTTCATATTGTAACACACTATTATGTGATGATGACTAAAAGGAGATGAAAAAAGGTTACAGTAGTTGTAGTAGTATTGAAATTGTGTAGTATGAACTGTTGTAAATATAATTACTGTTTCTACATAGGTGGGTAGTAATAATACTCGAGTAAGTATTAAGCATGTACTAATACTATGAAGTGAACTGGAGATAAGCCGATGCTCCAGAGTCGAGAGTCTTTGATTCTAGAAACTAGTGCAGCAGTGTGTATGTACGAGTGAAGTATATTAAGGTTGACGTGACACTGACAATAAGCCTATGATGGTCATGTCCCTCGAATCACCTCGCGACTATTATACTTGTGTCTGTAGTAATATGCGTTGTTCGTAGAATCAGTATCTTTATTTTGTGTATAGTATTTGTACACTGATGGTTTTCTGCCGAAGCACATAAATGTAAGCGATCGAGTGGAAAAAATATTTGTCGAATTTCATAGCATTTTAAAGACATCCTGAATACTTTGGTTTGGTTTGGGTCGAGAGGGCTTGTACACTACATTATACTATAAGAGTAATAGCAATAGTAAGTGTCCTGTCCTATGCTCTCCTCTATTCTCTGTCCTGTCCACCCGGTTTTCCTTGGAAAAGCCGACAAGCAAAACCAAACCATGCCAAGCCCACGACCATCTCCAATAGTTAACCTATCCGTGTCTAATCCGTTTTGGATCCCTCACATTCAATCTCAGATGTAATGTGACGGCTTTGCATTCATCATTCTTTATCCTTCTCTCCTAGCCTCCTAGAACCTAACACATAACTCTATACTTTCATAATAACATAACACATAAATTCATAGCATAACTATCACAGTATACATGTAATGTTGGAGGCAACGAAAACTATTACATGGTAGATACACACATAAGACTTACAACAATAATGCATCTCTACAACACACATTTCACGTTTACGACGAGATAACAATCAACAAACCATAAGAATAACTGATTGTCAATTTTCACTCTCTCGAAGAGTCCCAAAGTTTCCAATGCTTTGCCAATGTTTAGATTTACTTGACTTTGTGGTTGGGATGGTTTGGTGATGGGTGCTTGTGTCTTTACAACTGCACTAATACATGTCTAGTGTCTATGTATAGGAATATTCTATTCCTATCTCTTGTACTTTCTCATCTTTCATTTAAAACCTATTGCTTGTAAAATTACTAATAATAGTGTGCATGTAAACTTGTGCATTTCAGCAAAGAATTCATATCTGAGGAATCCGAGTAGGTATTAAGCTTTCTAACCCTAACACTATGTGAAATGCTTGGATTTTTAAAACAACAATCATCTATCCAAATGAATTAAACAAGACTTGCTTATTTATTATCATTGAGCTGTATAGTGTAAGTCTGATTCTAGTATGTGGAGTCTCAGCCGACCCTTCATCACTAACAACTTTCCATACGGTGAAATGCTAGACTTTATTATAGAATCGTGTTGTTATGTTTTGTATCGTAAATTCTCTGAATACATATGTAACTCTAACTTAAAAACATACAATACTTTACTACACCGTAGTAGACATGAAACACCTGAAGGCAACACTTTAAAAATATGCATTTACACTGTTACATATAATATGTATATTCCTCGTACATTACTAATAATAATACGACTAGGTAAAATACCTAGGCACCTATACATTCTAATTCTAACAAAAATAATATTATTCGTAATAAATACCACTAAAGATGTAAGGACATTATTCATTTGTATTCACAAGCTTGTAAATAAGTACCTATGTTTAAGTACCTATACAAGTATACAGCTAATTGATCCTTAACCCAAATAAAGAAAACACATGTGTGTACCTACGTGTCCGTAACATTATGCTAATACTCACTTCACGAGAATTCTATTTATTGGTAATATTTGTGTAAATTATCAGACACAGTAAGCTGTTTAAAAGAAGCCATGTATTATACGAATTACCTAAGTATCTACAATCTACACCAAGGCTTACTTTTAAACAATTAGTTTCTTAGTAGATCCACGTAGGTACCTATAATTGAGAAATGTTCAAACACGTTTAATACGACAGCCCTGACTGTAATAATAATGAGTGTGTGTGTCAATATTACACAGAAGTGATATTGCATACATACATGTCAATTTTAGATTTGACCCGATACTCTTCGTTTGTCTTGTGCATAATTTATCTGCGGTTTATTAGAGAACGGGGCAAAGTAAAAAGCTCTTTGTGTTTGTACACAAACACCTAGACCTACAACTATGACATGACAGTCTTCTAACCTGTTGTAATCAATGAATATACAATATACTTGGAATTGTCGCCGTATATTAATAGGAAAATCAGTCACAATGGGAAAAAGCTAAGCTGATATAGAGCTACACACTAAATACGTCCTCCATTATCCATTTATTCGATTCCAGGTAAAATTCTGAGAAGGAAAAGTCAATTGTACTTCTTTTTGTAAACGAGCGTCTCATATGGCGACACAGTGTAATTTGCCTACTCTATTTCTGTCCCTTACGACAAAACAAGACAGATATTGCCTGTTGGATTTGACTTGGTTGGCTATCAAGTGAACAACCACTGTTTAACTATACATTAGTACACACAACAGCTTGTAAGTGTTGTCAGCTTTATATACACATATTTGACTAGCTAAATTCGTATTACGTAGTGTATATAGTAAAACTATACATAATTTGTAAAGCCTTCATACTAACTAACTAAGTACATGTGTTTTATATATGCAATGGAAATACTTGTTGGACTCAAAGAAGGTAGGTATGTGCACACTGCACAGATAATTCAAGCAGGCAAAGGGCGGCACACCTTAGCCAGCTTAACTTAACAAAACTAAGGAAAATAAAGGACACTTCTTCAACTCTCAACCCGAAAAGAACAGCAAAGCATCCATGAGTCAGAGATGAGCTCTGCTGATAAGGACACAGTTCTTGTTATAGTCGTGTCTCTTTCGAATTCGGGGCTATTTGTACATTAGTTAAACATGAACAGGAATGCTACTCTCCTATTAACTTATTACTGCACTACACTATTGCTTATACATTATTGCTGTACAGATAGGAGGGCCATGCCATGTGCCTTGCTTGTGTCTTTTATATTTAGTATTACTAGAAGGTAGTCCTTTACTTATCTTTTAACCTACACGTTAGTGCTGCTAGTAAATAAGTAGCAAGCTGCAACATTACACTCGAGAATACATTTACTAAGTGTAGTACAACTGAAGTATCTATATCTAGATTGAGATAACATTCAAAAACATTTACTCGCTGAACACCACGGAACACAACAGAAATCGTGGGGATAGCGTGAATGGAGCAACCACAACAAAACAATCAAATGAAACCATACGACTTATACATGTTCTACGAGTGTCCTCAGCGGGTCCTCGTCACTTCAGTTGACATAACTGATATGATTCCATAATGCTATTTATCTTAAGAACTATACGTGTATGTGTATACTGTGTACAGAGATTTGTACAAGTAATGTAATAATAATAGTCGTATTATGGAAAGGCAAACTAATATTATATTAACTAGTAGTAGCCACTATTCTCAAGTGGCTTACAATAGTCAGTGTTATTTTTATGTTACATTAAGTAACTCTGATGATTTGACACAGATAACATTGTGTTCAATTCTATGCGATCTCTAACTGATGATAGTAAAAATCTCGTTGTATTTATGCTTTGTATGCAGCAGACGTATGGATATTTCATACAATTGTAGGTAGATTATGTATGTAGCAATGTAAATGCAATGCCAGGGTAAAATCCTAAAATGGAAATTGTGTGGAAAAAGACAATCAATTGAATGATTCAAAATAGGAAACATACCTGTATGAGTTCGTTTATGTATTTTGAGATTTTCAGATCTTGCAAAGACTTTTCCGCAACCTGGGAAAGGGCAGGGGAATGGCTTTTCACCGGTGTGAACTCGGATGTGGTTTACTAATTTGTACTTGGCCTTGAACGGACGCCCATTGCGAGGACAATTTTGCCAAAAGCAAGCGTGGTTAGTGCACTCGGGTCCGCCCACGTGTTCCACCTGCTTTCATACAAACCCAAATGATTATATAAATTTGAACGTTACGTGTACATCTTCTTTTTCATATTAGTACTTCGATGCTTTTGGAAAGCTAGAATTAAATACAATTTTCACGCGTACTTGCCAATATTTAAAAACTGCTTGGTTTGATTGAGTTAAAGAAAACTGTTTGCATTACCCAGCACAGCATGTGGTACATCAAGGAGTTATACAGCTGTAAAATATTTTCTACAAGCGTGCATTTGTATTTACGATAACAGTGTTAGAATGGCTACTTATTTATACAAAAGAGATATTGTATGCTCATACTTAAAATGTCTACTTATATGAATGGACGAAAAATTAAAATTGGTCATAAATACAAAAATACATAAAGAAAAGAAAGAATTGTCGAGATTAATGTGTGTATTGCGAGGTGGTAGGTACTTAGTGGGTTCATCTCCACAGTGCAGTCTTGCTAGTACAATAGGACTAGACATACACATACAATAATGTAAATAGTTGACGAATGAATTTGATATGAAATTTAGAAAATTATGACTACCGTGATGTGTGTGACGATCTCATGCATAGATCCAAATGTCTTCATGCATGGTTTCTTAGGGTTGGGTTGCTCGACGTCCACCCATAAGCAGGTCAGTTCTTGCTTGATAGGAGGTCTCATATACCGGAAGAATGCTCCCGACATCGAGTGCATCGTTTGGAACTGGTCACGGGCATACACTTCCATCCCTTCAATTTAAACAGTCACTAACATTAACTTGTCGCTTATTCATTTATTTACATACACACAATACACTTGATCGTCAATGATAATGATTCGCTGTGTGTCTTGCCTACTGCTACTTGTTAGCTTTGGTTATGTTTTATGTGATAGTACTACTATTCTAAAGTAATTGTGTGTAGTTTTTGTAATTGTATTTAGGGTAGATATACCCTTAACTATTCAGTTACTTCAGTAAGTATAAGCAGTTGAAAGGATATTTATGTCCCTTATATTCTGTAATGTACGAAACGTATTTTTACTTTAGTGAAGTTAGCGTATGGTTTTGGTTAGGTATGTGTTTGTATTAGTTATTGTTATTATAAGATGAAATGCGTAATAGAAGTGAGTGAGAGTTATATTAAGAGTTTCGGAGATGGAGCATTCATAGTCACAGTCATAATATTATACAATAGCATTGAATCGAGAAAGACCCCTTACCGAGTCTCATTTGAGAGTTGTGGTCGTGTGTCGGATGGTTCATGAGAGGAGGGTGAAATAAGACGTGGTGATGATTTGGTGTCTCTCCGAAAACACCATTTTGGGATTCGGCCGTAGGCAGCGGGGCACCAAGATCTCTATAAATATTTCAATGCAAAAAATATCGATGTTTTAAATTGCATTTTTCTATCTCACAAAACCGAGGGCAAAAATTCGCGTCAAAGAAATATGAAAATATGGAATATACAAAGCACAAATAAAAATTATGCTCAATCCTATATTGTTTAAAATGAATAAGTTCTAGAAAAGAACATAGAACAAGAACAGGAACACATTCAATACAAGAAATATCTGAAAATCTCATATTAGAAAATGGTACAGGACAAAATAATTGCTGAAACAATCGTCTAAATGATAAAAATAATCTCCGAAGAATTTGCGGGTACAATTTATCTACAAGAAGAATAATTCGCTCGGAAACTTGTGTAAAAAATCCTACAAAGCTTTTTGAGCAAAAGTAAAATATCTAGCAAAGAACGGAACTAAAAATGGTAAAGATTGTACCTGGTTCGGAGAAGATGAGCAGCAGCATAGGACATTTGAGGATTGGGATGATATCCATTAGTTTGGTGTATTTGGTGGTGATGGTGATATTGTGATGGATTGTGATGCGTATGATGATGGGGATGATGCGGATGATGATGCGAGTGATGGAATGGATGGTGAGGTGCTTCGCTACCCGTTGAAGGAATGCCGGATGGTGACAACTTTATTCCCATGGACGGATGAGCGTCCATAAACGGGTTCAACATTATAACACTCGGGATTCCTTGCTCTTGCAAGGAAATTGAAGAAGAAACTATATCTGAGTTATTTCAAGTCAATATCATCTGCCTGGAATTAAAAAAAAATCATTTCATTAGCATGAGAATGGTTTTATAAGGTTTAAAATATAATCAATACCTAGCCGTGATTCAATTGACATATTACACTATGTACAAGACTTTTGTTGAAACTATCCCAAATCAATTTGGTGCACCAAAATTACCTGATTATTTCAATAGTGAAAAATAGCTCAATTTTTGTCAGATGCTTCAGATGGATTTATTACTAGCGAATAAGTTTTAAACAATTATTCAATAATCAATTTAGATTTTCGTAGAGATTTTTTAAACTTGTATTAAGGACTCTTTTTGATTAAGTAATATTACTGTGTACCTTCAAATGCACCTACATAGGTATCTAAATTATGTTTCTGTATGTATTTATAGGTTTTTCCAGTTCAAAGTTCAAACTTGTACACATTTTGTTAATGTGTTGAAAGCAAGCACGATAAGAATGAACTAAAAACAAATTGGAGGGTGGCTACAATTACAAGTTTGTATACTTTGGTTGATTACTAAATCAAAGACTTTTAAGGGGTGAGTAAAGCCAAGGAATGACTCACACATACATTTTTTAAAGTGTAAACTGAAAGCATAGAGTTCGGCCCTATGGACACGAAAAACTGCAGATGAATCATTCGATCTTATATGTTGGTCTGCTCCAGGGTAAATAAAGGGCTAACGACTAAAACATTATACACCTTGCTTCAACATACAAACTCACAAACGCAATGTACTATATAATGGGAAATCGGACGGTTGGCAAATGCCGGTTTCTACTAAATCTAAATACTAGTCCAATTTTAAGTGGAAATGCTATATTAAACCTTCAAACTAATTGCATTCTCATATACATTAACGAAATTTGAATTGAAAATTACATATTAAACTGAAAGGTAATGTATACACATGTGCTTGCTACGAATACAAATTGGAAATATTGAAGAATTTCTTATTTTGTAAACATTTTAAGTTAACCGAAACAAAAACAATCTCTGTTTACACCAGACTCTGTGTAGCAAATAAGAAATGGTAAATGAGGAACTGTACACATTTGTTTGTGTTGGATCTAAATTTTGGTTGTCTATATACTTTCAACGGAATCGACAGGTTTAATGATTTGTACAGTTTTTTAAGAAGCATAAAAGTACACTAAAAGTCTACAGTTGAGTTTGTGATTAAATGGTAAAGTGCTAGAGAGGTACCCAGAAACCATTTGTTAAAAATGTACCTTGAGATTTGCACTGATGTTTCCCTTTTTGAAACAAGTTTAACTGTCACAGTAAATCACTCACTCGAAAACACACTGCTAAGTAAATATTGTTGCACACACCGTGGCAAAGAATGAAAGACGACAACAACGACAAGGCAATAAGACAGCTGATGTGAAGTAATGTAAAGTGATAGGACATTTGCTGTGTACTGTGTACGTACTCAACAATACTCTTAAACACTTTGCTTACAAACTTCGCTTTATTTCTACAACGGATATATAGACGCGTGTGTACTACTACTATTTTGTATTGAGTGAGTGTCGATTACACAAAAAGACAGACAAATCTTTGCAAACTCTTTTGTATAGTACATTTACTGTTTACTTATATAAATACGTCTCTTATACATACAGTGCCGTATCTGTATCTCTTGTGTATGCTTTACCATTTACACATTTACTACAATTACTATTTATCTTGTAGCGTAATTCTGTAAAGGAGATCAAACAAACAAAATGTATGTACGTACGTGTGCAAAATGACTATATGGTAAAATTCCAAGTATGAAGTCGACTTGTACAAAAAGACACGACACGGACGTTCACAAATCAAAAAAGCACTTTGAATAGAAATTACCTATATTGACAAGACAATTTCTTTCCTTGTGTGTTAAAGTGTATTTGTAAGTATATAAATAATAATGTCCGTGTATTGTATCTGTTCATGAGAAGCACGTAATATTATCTATATGTCAACAACACACTGTTGTATATATAGCGACGACGGTACGACGAAAAAGCATTGAACATGAACATGAAAATGATATCACACACAACAACACCACAAACTGCTACAATAACTTGTCATGTCACATAAATGTAAAAATGTAAAGGTGGACTTGTTTTGTCAATAATCTTTACAAAGAAATATGATCATTGACAAAGTGCAAGAGAGTAAATTGTGAATTGCATGCAGAGTATAAACGAAACTGTAACTCATTTCATGTTGTGTCGTGTCATTAATTAAATCTGAATGATAATTATTGCTCGCTGAGAATAATCAAGTGATAATATATGGCGATGTTGTCCTTTACTATTAATTTTACAAATGGCTTTTCACGCCTAGTTGCTTAATTATGAGTGTACCTTTGTAGGTATTTTCTTGTTAACTCAATTTGCACGTTTTTCTTCTCCGTCGGTATCGTATGAGTAAATAGTACAGAAGTTATAACTTTTATAACAACACTATGTGTAGATTGTAACTTTTGTGTGTGTATAACAGGGTTGAATTGAATGTAATGCAAACAACATGCGAGTCAATTCCATGTAATGTAACTTTACTGTAAATTGTAAATTATTGTTCTGTTGTTTTGCTTGGAGTGAGTCTTTGTGTCTCTGTGTATGTATAGTAAAGTAAAGGCTTCAAGAAGTCGAGATTTCTTCTGTACTAGAGTACATAATAGTTTATGATCGTGTAGACAGAAAACAATAGGCGATGGGAGAAAACAAGATGTGTGTAAATGTGATGATTGTTGAGGTGCACCTCTCAAGTGGACGAGTAGGTGTCAAGAGAATTGTCGACTAGACACGGTTGACGGTCAGGAGAGTGCACAGCCAGAAGTTGGCAATCACACTGGGGCCACACGCAGAGTTCAAGACATGTTCAATGTTTTTAGTAGTCTTGGTCTTGCAGCGTTTTTGATTCGAGTCGTCGACTCTCTCTCTCTGTTATTGTTGCACCTATATCGCTGTGTGTATTGTATATTTTTCTAATAATGTGTTATCAGTATTACTTTTCCTACTTAAGTAAGTAGTAGAGTCCGAATCTAAGTGTCTCTCTCATGCAAAATTATCTTTCAGCAAGATAAGAATTGATTCTTCAACAATTCAAACAGTCTTTTGTTTCTAAATTATGTGGAGAAGTTCAATTAACAAAGTAATAAATACTTCCTTGTCAATTCATTTCACTTGTATATTGGTGTGTCTGTATGTGTGTATAAAAGACTTGGAGGAGAATAGTAATCTTGCTAATTGCCTCTTATACAAATAGCAGTCGTATGTCTATAAGTGAGCAATCAAGAGAGTGTTGTTGTACGTTAAGAGACTTCTTGAGATTTAAATTGACCTTTTGATTTTTTCTGATTGTGCATTGCTCCAGGAGGACTGGTGTTGTGATTTGATCTCATAAGTGTCTCTCTCTCTCTCTTGGTATTTCTCTTGTGGCTAATATTACTCCTGTGGGGATGGAGTGACGATGAGAGTCAGTTGTGTTGGTTACTATATATATACGATGAGTTTAATAAATGTCAGTTGTGTGGTGTGCTGTGCTGCTGGTAGCACACACGTAATTATTAATTATCTGTGTGACTGTCTCTCTGTGTGATTCGTCGAGAGTTGTTGAGAGTTGACTGAGAGTTTTTCTTGTGTAGCTGCTGGAGAGGAGTGCTGAAGAGCACTTGAGAGAGCGAGAGAGACAGAGCCAAGAGTCTTTGAGTTGACTTGTTCTCTTGTGCCGTGTGGTGTGTGTATGGGCTGTGTACCACGTATACTATACTTACTTACTTGCACTTGTGCGTATGTATAGTATAAGTCCAAGTAAGTGGAGTGCACACAGACAGACAAGCAATGCAATACAAGGCAAGTTGTTGTAGGCAACGTAGTGTAAGTTGAGTGTAGCTATGCAAGTGAGTGTATGTGAGTGTAAGCTTGTGTTGTGTAGTATTTGTTAGAGTGTAAAGGCTAGAGTTGTATGTGTATGTGCATGTTGAGTGAATTGGTTGGTTTGAGTTGAAGTGTGTGTTTGTGTGAAGGAAGAAAGACGACGAGTGAAGAGCGGAGTGCTAACCTCTGGAGTGACCCCTTCGAGTGAGACTCTCTCAAAAAACTGGGGCAAGGAAGCCTCTGACTGAGACTCAATGTGGAGCCCAACTGGGAGCCGAGCGTTTAGGAAATCCTTCTTGGGCTCAATTCTCCAACTTCTCTCCAAGTTAAATCGTATTACCCCCTTCGTTGGGCTCCCGACGGACCGCTTTCACACCCCCTGAGAACCCGCCTTCATCAGTCGCTATTGGCTAAGAACGCTGTTACCTTGGCGGGGTTTCCGTGCCCACCTGGTGCTATTGGACTCGCCTCATCTCCAACCACACGTCCTAACAACTTTGTCCACAGCCCCCATAGGGGCAATTCAGCTGCGTCCTGCAGAGACTAACAGTCACAATGATCCGCCCTAGGGAAATATGGCCAAGTGATACACACTGAAAACATACGGAACCCTGCCCGCATCTTTCATCGGATCTCTGTGTGTCCTGTCCGGATGGAGTTGCACTCCCTACTCAAACAAACTCACTCCTCTCGGCTCTCACCATTCCTCTTCGACCATTCAACACCAACACGTCCTTCTCGCTCAGCTTTATACAAATAATCTCCCTTTCATGCTTCTTCCAAATACATGCTCTTTCGCTCTGTCTTTCTGCTACATGCACCACTGCATCCA
>JAQFYB010001068.1:0-37607 GCA_034694085.1 Pogonognathellus longicornis
CAATCTTTATCAACACAGCTACATACAGATATTTGGAGACTGGCTGCCTGGATCTGGAAAGCAAGATAATATATTGTAAAATAAATCTAGTAATAACAGAAAACAATTACCTTGACGCTTTTGCATGTGAATGGGAAAGTGTTTGAGCTATACATTACATTTCTGACTTAAATACCACAATGTTTGTAAATTAGCTAAGTAAATAAATGCGGTGAAGGAATCCTAAGTCAAATAGGTACTGGATATGTCTGGCAAGGGAGAAAAGGAAATACACATGATACCTAAAGAGTGTTATGCTGATGACGATGGCAAGAGGGTTGCTTTCTGCTTGATGATCATGATGACAATAACGACGTGATGAGTTCAGGGCTTCTTTCATTTCTTTTAAGGTTTCAAATAGCCTTATACTATTTAAAAAAAGAGTGAAGGATTATATACAGTACATAAAGAACATGTAACTACGAAATCCTTATTTAGTGTTTACAAAATTATATTTGAATTCTGACAAGAACCGAGTTACTCAATTATATTTACGATGATTACAAGTTAAATGAGTGTGCAAGGAAATGAGAGTGCACATAGGTGGGGTGGGAACAGAATGCTCTTTGAATACTCTGTGTCTATGTGCATTTAATTGCAATGAACCTGTTCAAATGTATTTATATACTGTGATACGATGAAATGTGACAGTTGAGTCAAATAATCAAATCATGAAATCAAAATGACGACAGACATAAAGTCAAGTTGATGGAATGGTAAATGACAGGATGATTTGATCGCATACATTCAGTAGTTTTTGCTATCTCATAACATGACTCGACGCTGTATATCATGTCACGATGAAGAAATTTAACATCTTTCACCTTAGAAACTAGCTCTAATTTAAAACAGGTGTGTTATTAATGTACTACTAACCTGGAAACATTAAAACTTGAGATTTGATTGTGATTCACATTAGCTTGACTATGTAAAGAGGCCTGGATATGGAAGAGACACACGGAGCGTGTAGATGAGTATGTGGAAGATGGAGAAATAAGTATAGATGTAGGTTTATAAGGGAGATGGATGACACCACGTGTATATTATGTGTAAAGTACATAAAATGATATTATGTGTGTAGATTATGTATGTGCATTATGTGGCATCCTAATGTAATTTAACAGGAACAGTAAGCAGTAAGTAAGTATGTGATGCAAAAAGGACAGAGTGTCATTTTTTCTTAGGGGGAATTTACGGTCGGGCATGATTAGCGGAGACACGGTTCCTTTGCTTAGGATAACTCTCGAGAAATAAATATAGATTAAAGAATGCATTCTGTTGTTAGCCTAACATAAATTAACAAGGATAGATTAACATGATGTGGAAAAAGGGCCGCAAATGTTTTCGTTGGCTCGTCGAGAAGTCGCACACTCGTTCGAGCGAAACCAATTTCCTTCTCCACAAGACAAAATGCTTCTTTGAGAAGACGCGACGAGACTAGATTCTCTCTCTCTTTCTGCCTTTGAGATATCTCCAGCTTAGCCCTAGCTCTTTTAACACACACATAGAAAAGAAGAGCCTACCCAAAGCACAAAGTCAAAGTGTACATAATATACATACGTAAATGTAATATCCACAAAAGATATTCTTCTGTGATTTTAAGTATGTGTTGCTTATGTGTGTAATGCTCATCAGCTCCTTTCACTAAAGATACCTTAGCCATTTCATCTCACATACTCCTTCCTCTATATTTACTATCTCATTCGCCCATTTAGCCATTCCACTAATGCTCTCTGCACTACACAACAACACATTACACTTTACACTACACACTCGCTCTCCTTGTGTGTAATGTGCAACGTCAACTGAAGTGTACTCACTTTCCTCTTGCAATGCATAACAGTAAAACAGCAGTTTTACTACACATTTCTCTCGCTCCACTATTACACACTTATTTAATGCTTTTACATTTAGAGGTTTTATGTTTCTTCGGACGATGCTGATGGTAGTTCATACATAGTGCTATGGTTCTGCCTCTAATTCAAAGCACACCACAGACTCACTACTACATTGCTGATAGAACAGACAATAAATCTATTCCAGTTCTAATTTCTTTTTTAAATTCTCGTGTATTTGCAGAATTGAGACTGTCGTTTCATTAGCACTTCATTCTCTTCCCTTCCCTGCCATTAGTCTTCATTCCTTTTATATGCATCCATTACTATACTACATTGACTTTCTGGCTCAACCATACAACACTGTTGTCACACTTTCAAACAACGCCTGACTCAATCCAAATGGGATTCCTCCCCAACCTTCCTCTTCGTCTTCTTCGTCTTCTTCCTCCTTGTCTTTTTAAATAGTACAACTCAACGTGTACACACGTTTTTCTTATTACTCTACGAATCAGGAAGAACACCACACCAACAAAAGTCTGTCTATCTATCTCCCATTTCCAAATGTACCTACCCGAAAAATAACAAAACTTTGCCGAGCTCTCTGTAACACAGTTGCATGTATATATCCAACAGAAATTTGCATTCAAATATTATACATTGTAAACATTATACATATAAAAAATACTTTCGAAAATAATGGAACAAATCATTAGGATTACACAGTCGCAGTGTTTTACAATTGCAATAATGGCTGGTAATTATCTAGTTGTTTAATTCATAATGTCAGCGTGTATAAACAAATGACACGTAAAAGGCTTACCTTTGTAAACCGGAAAGAAACATTTGTTTAATTGCACTCAATATCCAAATTATTCTAGATATGCACAATATAAATTAAACTTACGATTAGCATATTAAGAGCTACATAAAATATATTGTATAAACGTATAACGATGACCCGCTATAAATAGTGAGAGGTTTTGAGAATAGAGTTTATTTCTAATTGCCTGCTGATTTGTCAATGGGTCCACACCACTCATCAACCATTCGTGCTTCCATTTGATTGGTATGAATTTCCATTTATTTACTTATTAAAATTAATGAGGGCTGAGCAAAAGAGTGCGTGCAAATAAAACGTATCGAACTGCAAAGGTAGGTATATTCGGCAAAAAACGGCAAAGGACCATCAGTGGTGTCCTTCGGCTTTTTTCCTGCTGCTACGAGGAGTTGTAGAGCAACATCACACAAAGTAAACAGAATGAGACAAATGCTTGATGAAATGCAGACAAATGTAAAACGGAAATAAGAGGAACATCAAGTCAGTAACAATAAATAGTTAAAATGTTATTGCCATATCCGTAATATTACTGAACTTGTTTTCATTAAGTACATATTAACTCCTGGCGCATAACGAAGGGTATTTAGGATATCTTCATGTAATATAATTTACGAAGCAAATGTGTTGGTATAAGAGAATGAGGCTGTGTAATCATCGTAACGAAAATTATCATAATGGACTACAACTTAAGAACAAACAGTGCAATTGCTCTAGTAAATAATACAAAAAAACCTTAGTCAAGGTAATTGGAATGTATTCATGTAAGTACTTATATAAGTACAATAATATTCTATCTAGTATTTGAGTGTGTAAATGTAGAGTCGTAGCAGAATTGAACTAAAGTCGCCCGTTCTGCTTGCTTATTATTACCATTTCCAACGGAATTGAATAGTTGCACACACCAAATGGCGATTGCATGTGAAATTAAAAGGCCCCCGGAACTTTATAAGCCTATTACTCCGTTTCTTTTGTTTTTGATGTCTGCTGCTACTACTGCGGGTCTGCTAATGTAACAGTGTAGGAATATAATATGTGATACACTGTCGAAGCCCAAGAAATCGGGCGTCATGCACATGTTGTCAACATTTGCATTACTTTTTTCTTTCCTGTTAACTTTCCCTGTATTTATTATACTCTCAGTTTACCTTAACATTGCTCCCGCAGTTCAAACACAGCATGGAGATATCACAAATATCAACTATATTTATGATGTAATAATTTTATTTTTAACATTTTTTACAATCCCACACTTTAACTACACATTCATTCTTCAGATCTAAGAAAAATGCTGTGTATACATATACTAATACTTAAAACATAATAGCACGTAGACAAATGGACAAATGCTATATCACTTACAATGTCATGTCTCGTTTCATTGATTCAATACACGCACTCCTTTTCACGTGTCGTTTTTTATAAATCCTTACCCAAAATTGCTAACTCCTTATTTACTTATTTACAAAAATATTGTAAACTGACAATAAAAAGCACCTGAGTATTAAGTACTCCTTTGTTAAAGTGTTTATACACAATACTTCACTCTAAAAACATTGTAGATTGTGGAAAAGCCTGAAGAGCAAAGAGTAGCTCTGTACACAATTGAGAGTTGACACATGATTAGACTAAAGACTTGTGTGCATGCCTATTGTTAGTAATAAATGCGTTATTTGTTTGACTACTACATATCGATACGGTGTAGCAAGTACATATAATGTTATGTGTACAGAAAACGCCAAAGGCACAATGTTCAGCTGAAAAGGTAAAAAGCTTTGTCAATATTGACTTGGGTTTTTTGCTTACACAAGCAATCAGGTTGAGTTAATATTGTTGGTGGAGTTGTAATAATATTTAGAATTGTGCGCATGCATGAAAAGTCTGAAGAGTCAAGTGAAGAGTGAACTCTATTAAATTGCTGTTCGAACACAATAAAAATACGAATAAATATATATATTGCATGTTCATTCCAGTCTCCACCATTCAAAGACTCAATTGCAGTGTGTAGTTAGAATAGTTAGATGGATTTCACAAGAGTGCTGTTTACTTTAGAGGCTGGTCGGAGGAAAGCAAAGCAATAAAATATTATTATGACTGAGTACAGCATATCAAATGTATATGTATAAAAAGATGTGTACAGCATTGCGATGTGGAGCAAAAGAGTTTTTAGCCTTAATATGAAAAGTGAGTATGTGTTTGAGTTGTGTAGAAATAATATGTGGAAAAAGAAAAGCCGTGGAAAAGGTGAGCGAGAAGTATTAATAAATGAACTTGTAGTATTTGCATGCTACTGCGTTAGTTTGTTGTTGGCTTATTGCGGAATTGAGAGTCGGATTGACTGACTGAATTGTATTGACGTACTAACTAACTCTATAGAGAATATAAGTATGGTGTAGGTAGGTAGGTGAAGCTTTGAAGCTAAAGAGCAGAAAGTTGAGCTTGTTGCACACACACATACAAACACTGACTCAGCAACACAGACACACACACGTTTAGTAAGTATAACTAACTGACTTGTAAAACAATAAGGCAATTCAGTCAGTTCACCTGAGAGAACTCAAGTCTCAAATTAGTATTTAAACTAAGCTCTTGAGCATAGTCGAGCGGTCAGCATTTAAAGTTCTCACCAAAAAACAAGACTTGGCTGTACATAATGAAAGAGTGGCTGATTTTGACGGCGCATGGATTAAAGGAGCAGCGTAATAATATGATTGACGGTGGTGATAAAAAATATGCAGTTCAATTAAAATTAGCTTTGATACAGACGAAAAGCCGGTTCCGCACAGAAACGTCTTGTTGAACACAGAGACCTGCCTTGCCTTGCTTGGGCTTTGGCTTGCTTTGCTGTGCTGGCTCTTTTGCCCTTACCTTACTTACTCTTAGTTAGTAACTAGACGTGCCTCCTAATCTCCTACCAGTAATCACACATACCTACCTGCCTAATAGAGCTGGGAAACACTCACAACCTAGCCACCCGGACCGTACAAACGTTTACCAAACTTAACCCTGCATAGACCAACTCAAATCTCAGCTATAAGCCAAACATGCACACTAAAACGCCACAACTAGACAAAAGTTCTATCCAGCTATTTTTTATTTAAAATGCATTATGCTAAAAAATTTCATAAAAGGTGGACTTGAGACACTTTTAATGTATGAACACAAATTATTAGCAATTTAAATATATTTAAAGTCGAAAACATTTTAATTGTATTTATAAATGTAGTAATTGTTTCAAAAATAAAAATTCATCTGCAAAACTACTAGTTTATACATGAAATGAAAAAAATCCATTAAAACCAATAAACCTAACCGGTTAGAGGCTCGCAATTTTTGATGAACCCAAAATTTGGAGACGAAAATTGGAAAAAAATCAGAGATTCATGGTTGAACTCTGCTTCCCAACTCTAGCAACTATTCCTGGTTTATTTTTTATTTTTAGTTTAGTTGCCTACACAGTGGAAGCAGGACGAGTGAGGCATAGCTTTTAGTGAAGTATAGCTGATTTAGTGAGTACGTTGTTGTTAACGATATGATATAAAGCTTAGCCTTGTTGTGTCTTGTGCACAATGCATAATAGTAGTTAATAGTAGTACATAATATTTGCCTACACTCAACATTTCAGTTGGTGTATCGCTTTCTGTTAGTGGAATAAGTAGGGTGGTTGGTTTTATACATTATATGCGGCACTAGAAAATACTAACAAGTATTTAGTATATCATGCACAATTATTCCATGTGTTGTAGCATTTACACTGTTAAACTCTCCATGCTCCGGGCGGGTTCCATACAACTGAACTTACCCAGGCATGCATTTGTACATGGTATCTGACATGACCCGTCTCATGCTAAATGGCTGGTTAATTCTGTTCTCTTTTAATTCTAAGCAAGGCTCAAAGATTCTAAGAGTGATAGACTCGTTTTAATTACCACTGATGGAATAAGAACACAACAAACCATAGAAACATTCTTTCAGTGTAGTAATAAAATTATTGTTTGTCTAGAGCAAGCTTGCCGCTATATACTTTAGCACATTAATCATTTATACTTTATTTTCAACTTTTTCTGTCGGACTGTACACATGCTTCAGTAAATTTAAATCAATACACTCATTCCTACATAACAAAACTATAATAGTAATAATACTTCAATTTTCACTCTCTTGCTCTTAAAAAATCAAAAATCAAAAATGATTTACCATATATAGTAACTTTAGTAACTAATTTGTCCGTCAAGACTAATCAAGGTTGGCAGGAACTGTTTAACGCAGAAGAAAATATGAAAGTCAAATAATATTTAACTTAGCAAAGCACTTTTTAACATTTCTAGCATATACTATAATATGTAAGAAATCTTAAAATTATGTGGCAATTCTAATACACAGTATCCAAAACAACAACTAACTAAATGATAAGCCTGATTTTTTGATTCAGAGGATCTTTTTATGAAATAATAAATAAAATATCCTAGCTAGGTATGTTGGTAGATAATTTTAATATTATTTGTGGAAAGATAATTTTTTGGAAGAAGTTGTTACCACAATGAAAAATTTATACCTAGTATCTTTACCTAGTGTTTTAATGGAATTAATTCATACTATGCATAGGCGGACCCAAACCTGGTAAATTGAAGCTAACGGTATTATGCATCAATATACTTATAGTTTACATAGTGCATTCAATTAGTGCTTACTTTATTACATGTATTTTCATCACTGACTGCAACAGCTAAAATAAGTAAACATCTACTACTTGTACAGGTCTGCTTACTCATTTTTCATATATTAATATATGCATTGTGGTATACACAAGTCATGAATACATTAATTGAAACTTCAGGCATAATTTTCAGAATAAAAGCCCAATACTTTAGCTAACATAATAATTGGATTTTTGTGTTTTTCATGTATTAATTGCGACACAAAGAAATATAAATCTACAAAGGAGGAAAATAATAACAAGCGGAAAAGTTATAAAGAAAGAAAAATTGGTGCTCTTGGCTAAATGAAATCATGGGTGAATGTAAGTATTCTTATTCTTAGTGTAGAATTAGCAGTGATACACGGCAAGGAAATTAATTTGAGCGTAATTATATTTGCAAGCTTATACATACTACAACATAAGGAATATAAAGAGTGTATCTGAGTGTTTGCAGACTGGTTGTATTTTACCGACTTGGTTATTACATTAGTTTGTGAAATTAAATGAAGGCAGAGTAAAGCCCACAAGATAAAACATAAAAGTTGAAGATATCAAGTTGATCCGCAAAGGTTAGGCGGATTGTTGGTAACAACGAAAAGTTGTACAACTCAACTTGTTTTTGAGTAGTATATGAGCTTTTCAGGGAGATCCATCATTGTGCTCTTTGCTAAGTGTATCTTCTTGATCTTATGCACCACCGTCTGTTATGGTCATTTGTTGAAATTGCTCATTCTCCTGACTTTACGCCTGTGTTTCATCTCAAGATAAAGTTCTTACGCTTGTGTTACTTGTACATTATGTATATACTTATATGTTAATCATTTTATACGCCAACAGGTTTCCATCCATGATTCCACTATTTATCAGTCCCACAACCACCAGTAGTCTCTCTCTCTCTATCTCTCATACTCTCCTATACAGTCCTACACACAACAACAACCAGCAAAGACGTGTTAAAGTTTCACCACTAGTATTAGCTGCATACATAGTACATACTACATGTAATCACTACACTACTATACTTGTGCCACGTAGTATGTCTATGTCTTGTGCAGGTATTCCATTGTATCACATTCTTCAATATGTAATACCTAGACGCACAGTGCGTCTAGGCATTACATATTGTTCTCCTTTAATGTATGTGGTACTTAGCGCTCTTCTTTCTATACCGAAGATCATCACGTGGTATATACGAAACAAGCAAGGAGTATGTAAAATGTAATGTATCGTATCATACAGCTAATAGCTAATAGCTAGTAGTGAATGAGAAGGCGAGAAAGAACATGAAAAGAAAACTAAAAGTGTGTAGAGCTATGTATATCCATTATGAACTACTGCACATACTAACAGTGTGTTCTACACACAACCACAAGCTACAACTACAAGCAAATAGTTGAAACGAGATGAAAAGGTGGAAGTTGTAGTCTCACAAACAATCAGTGTGTGTATACTGCAATGTTATATGTGTTGCAGCACACAGGTAGAATGCAGAGCAGACAAAAGGCCATGTTATAACATAGCATGCGTTTACATATAAATTAGGCGTATTAATGTATACGTGGTATGCGTATGTGTGCAAGGAGTATGTATGAGTGTCGGTGTGCAGGTATGTGTATGTAGAGAAGCCGAAGAAGGTAGGTACATATTGTAGTGTGAGTATAGAGGCAACTGTTTGGTGTTTGAGTCACTCAGTGACTACTAGTGAGAGTCAGAGTGAGTACAGAGTTGATTGAGTGAGTGTGAGTGTGAGATCTCGGGCAGGTATGTGTATGTATTTATGTAGGGAGCTGAGAGAACACAGGTATGTGATGGTTTGGTGAGGTTTGAGCTGGGAAAGAGTTGTAGCTGGAAGAAGAGGGAGATATGATGAAGTGAACGAAAGGCTTGAAGTGAAGTTAAGAGATTGAAACTGCGTGCAAGCCGACTGGGCTTGTGGTGTGTGTGGCCCTTATAGAGATGTACTCACTGCGGCTTTAGAACAGAGACAAGAGGCAAAAAACTGGTGTTTGAGCCCTTTTTCAATGTGTGACGCGGCTTCAGAAGCTCCAAGTCGGCTTGCTTTTCCCTGTAATTACCTCTAATCATTTCCCTTGCACAAAGAAAAGCCGATATATACATTTTATGCATTAAAAATTCAGCCCTCTTTGAAAAATTTGTGATCTTTTTTCTATCACTTCACTCATTCTCTCATTGTGAGACTACTGCTCCTGCTGCAATTGCATATAAATGTGTGTACACACATACACACAAAAGATATCGTATAATATGCAATAGACCTAATACACCTTCGTTTACCTACTTACTTACACTAAGAATACATTCAAATAATATTCTTCTGTACATAATGCAATTGTAGATTGTAGACAACAAGTCAGTGGAGTAAGTAGTGGGATGATGTAATGTAGTCCTGTGAATTGAGTGTATGTGTTATGTGTATGCTGAGTAGCGGGGCCATGTCTATAGGCAAACACCTACTTGCCCATTATACACATAATACATACACTATAACCATATACAGGAAAATATAGCTTGTGAATAAGATAATAAGCTCAAACTATACACGCACGAAAAACAGTAGATTTTGTGTATACATGATATTATGTATATAAGTGTCTGTATGTTGATACTTAAGGTGGAAGCAATGAAATTCTATATAGAACCAACACAAACACATAAAGACACAATATACTACAACTAGTCAACGTAAATACTACATAATTGCCTCTTATACAATATTATAAAGTATTTGTGTATGCCGTGTGTAGCTATACATAATATGCACGTACTACTGCCACTATTACTTTCTTGAGATGCAACCAGTGTGTACAATTGCACACACATTCTCTGAATTCACATCCAAACAAACGGCTACGTAACGAAACTATCTGTAAATACGAAACAATGCACAGAAATCTTCTGTATGCGCTATATTTATATTATTATTTGTATTGTACGTCCTGTGTGTGTAGAACGGGCACATTTTGTGTTTGTGTGTATCAACTTGATATAAAAGTCTAAACAGAAATGTTCTATTGTGTCGTACTTTAACACGGACTCTATACTCTGTGTATATATAACCCTTGCCGTATCTGTATTTACAAGATTTTCTTTTCTTTTTGTGGATCTTGTTGCTTTTGTGAATGTTTCTCATCTCCTTGAATTAATGCCTTGTATTATGTGTGTATATGCACAACAATATAAAGTGACTTGATTTGTCTACTGCTGAGCAAGTGAGTGACTGCTCTGCATTTTCTGTCTATTCTTCTCTACACACTCATTTCATGCATCAGCAAGACTTACTCATCGGACTCCGATTACCAGTACTAGTCTGTCTGCAATGTTTCCACTGCGAGGAAATGTATATGTACTACACATACACATTTTCAACTAGCTATGTGCTTTTATATTAAATGAACCGTATAGTTTGCCTAAGGATTCTCAGAGCTCTCAAATAATACAAGTTTCAATGCTATCCCAGATGAAAGCGAAAGAAAAGATGTATTGATGTTGCCACGAGGAATCTTTCGACTTGTTTTCCTAAAATTATAATCAGAACAAAACTAGACTGACAAATAAACGGAGGGGAATGAGATCTTTCTTTCAAATATCAAGCAACCAACACACCATTCACTTAAAATACATTCTACTAGTACTTAATGATAATAATGCTAAAATATATTTCTTCGAGTGTTCCACTATTCTCTCAAGTTCCTATTCTATTCTTTTTCCACGGCCACCAAACACAAACACTAACACGGCATCTTTAAAGTAGGCTAATTTGCATACGATTTCATGGATTTCTGTTGTTATATATTACAATAAAGAGTTCACAGGTCGAAATTCAGTCGACTTGAAAATGCAAATAATGTGACAAACTATATTATTACATTATAGCCCTGGTTTATATAAATTTAATGCACAAATCAAGGAATGAATTTCAGGGCACACTATTCTTAAATGAAGGGATTGTCTTGAGAGTTTTTGAATAATAGTTGACAAAGTATATCTAAAAAGAAATGTAAAGCATGTAGTTGAGATATATTGGATGCTAATTTAGAATTGTATAAATATGTGGAATTTATGTAGGGACAATAATTTGGTGGATGGAAAGAAATTAAAGGAGAATGACGCTACATAAAGAATCTGTGTGTTTCTGACTACAGAGAAAGAGAGTGACATGTATTTTCATTGGAATGAATGTGTTTTTAGCCTGAATGATTTAAGTGTATGGTAAATTCGGAGTAAAAGTGAAGTTGAGTGGGGAAGAGAATATTAGGCAATGTGACTCATCGTCTCTATTAAAATACCTTCATTTCATTACATTCCTATGACGGTGTACGGTCAGAGATTTTCAACAGGCAACCTGATGGATTGGATGCAATTTTCGCTTCGCACTATCAACTCTTTCAACGAGCTACCTATATTATGTTTGACTGACTGCCTTCACGGCATTGCTCTCTGAAATGTCTACACTCTCCACTTTTAACTTTATTTTACAACTCAGCAGTCCACATACTTTAATGTACAATACTCCAATCTCACAACTATACTTCCATTTCTACACACACATGTATATATATAATGTATGCATACATTGCACTGTCAGTGTGGACATGTATCGTGATGTTTATAAATATATAGCATCACACTATGTATAAATATATTTGTATATATGTAAAACAGATAGTATGTATGTGTTATTGCTACTTGCTGTTTTGCTACGCCATGAAATACTTTGCCTTTGCCTCCGCGTCTCATCTCATCATCATCCTCGATGAAGATAATATAAAAAACTTTTTCCTTTTACCAAATACTAGCAGAGTTGTATAACACTCTTGTCATGCATTACACTCATTTAATCTTCCCCTGTCGAGTACACATAATTTGACATCACATACAACATAAGTAAGTATCCACTTTAATACACTACCTTTTTTCTCAGACATCTTCACTTTTGTTGTGTGAGTTTCTTCCGGCCCTATTATCTCCACTCGCTCTTTTTTATCAATATGACAACCATACAACGTTTCATACCTGGGTGGCACATATTTATTGCTCTTAGTAGAGGTAGTTACATCTCCAATGCACTAACATTTTCAGTTACAATGAGACAATAAAACATACATAATTGATAAGTTACATACGCGAACAAACTCACTCAATACCTGCATGAGTAATTACAAATATTGTCATTGCAAACAACAACGTACAATTTTGTCAATTCAAAACACTGGCAAACATCTAAATGGTGTATAAGCCCATCCTATTGTAAAAATCCAAAAGCTCGCTTACTCAAGCACAATCATATAATTTATTGTGACATATCCTTCCCTGCAAAATAATACCTTTATTACAACGAAACACATTTCACACTAAATATATTACCTACCCAAATTCCCTGACTTTGAAAAGAGTTATTTTTCAAGCACAAATAATTTTATCCTGCCACTGTATATGTTTGCTAGTCGTAAAACGAATAAGCAATAAAGGAATTGCTTCCCATCTCATTCTTTTTCTTTCTCCTTCTCAGCTTCTTCTAACTCATTCGAACAAACTACAATACAATGTTCATAATTTGATTTATATTTTAGCACATAAATTGCTTCTTGAAGTTTAGTGGCATAATAAGGATGTACACAGTATAATGGCAGATAAAGATTTTATTGCGAAATAATTTGACTGTAAATATGGTGAGCGAAGATAAACCAGACAATACAGTTGTAATGACAAGTTAAAAATATTGTTATCTGTGCAACACTATTCGCTTAACAATAATTACAAGTACGTGATGAAAATAATATATAGTCTATAATATGTAGTAATAATAAGTTGTTTTCTCGAACTTGTCTTGTTGCTGTTAGACTGTTAGTGCAAGTTGTGTATTGTGTAATAGGATATAACCGAATCCACAAAGTTACACAAGCTACTAATGACTTAGCTATGTAATGTAGTATATCGTGTAATATACTGCATACACACACAAAGATACAATACACATCATATCTTTAATACCGGGTAATTAATAGTGTAATGTGCAAATGCTCATCGCTTATTTATTTTGCCGCAACAATTAACAGCTTAATCTCAAGACAAGCTTACGCCGTTTACTTACCTGTAGGTATATACCCACTCATAATATATTTTATGTGTTTATGACTCAGATTTGGTCAATTAGAAAATGTGATGGAAATGAAGAGCGTATAAAGTATACATCTAATGCATAAATATGATGTGATGTAGTATTTTGGTGTGGTTGGCTAAAGATGTACAGTAATGAATGTTGTAATGTATATGTAATGTATCTGTAATGAATATGTGCAAGTAATACTGCTTCTACGATGTATATGTACTTACCTTGAATACGTTTAAACACACAGACATTAAGGGGATGAATAGGAAAACGTTTATTGTGTCTGTATGTGCAGTAGTATGCTGCTGTGCAAGATAAAAGTGTTGGAGAGCGCTGTGCTTGACTGCATTTGTATGTATTCGTCCTTTTACTAATTGTGAGTGTTACGAGTCGTCTTGTTTTATGGGTATATGGGTACTATGAGACATTACGATGAATTATTGCTCGTGTCAGCAACTCTCCTTAATTGGCCATTTGGACGGCAATACGCGCTCGTAAAGTCACAGCCCCAACGTATCAATCAAAGAACTCCATGATTGTATAATAAGCTGTATAATATTACACTTTTATTTTACAATCATCCTGCTTACCCTTATTATATCCACCCATACACAATAATATCATTTTGCATATTTTATTATACCTTCAACTCCATCACTATTTACCTCCACTTCAATTGAGACTATATATTGAAATGCATAGGCAGCTGTAATGCAAATATTCTCATGATGTAGGAATAATTGCCTTTCAATATGACTAATTAAGTGAGATCAATGCTATTTGCAGTAGAGCATCTGTTTGCAAACATTGGGATTTTTTTTAAACTTTTCTATAATCAAATCTGTATGTATAATGTATATTTGTATATTGAGTGTATGGTTTTTTAAATTTTCTTTTGAGCAACTAATTGCACGTTAGTCGTTTTAATTAAAGCAACTCGAGGTAAACGACTATTTTATTCTGAAGGCATATTGTGGAAGTCTATACAATCGATTTAAAAAATTAATTCAATTATTACATTGAATGCTAATTGTAAAAGCTCATCTGTCACATTATTGTTATACAGTAGATCATTTTCTAAACTAATTGCCTACATGTTGAATGTCCATACATGGTCATACAACAATTTAGTGATTGAAGAACGAAGTAAATAAAGTATGATATTAAGATGTAAATTATAAATTTTATTCATGACGATATGTAATGTAGATGTATACCTACGTTGTACGTTAGGGAGTTGTGTAAAATGTCAGACTTACCTAAAGGTTTTTGGTCATCGCAAATAATTTACAAAGGTTGGAATATTTAGCCGCAGTTTAATTAGAGCTATGGTATTGTGGTTGTTGTGTGTCACCCGCTGAGATCATTCAATTAAAGTATGAAATTGAGCAAAACAATTATTGGAATGATTAAGAAGAGATAATTGCGCATAGGGAGAGCATTCAGGTGAAACACTCTACGGAATTTTGACGCTTGGCACGAAACTTTCATTTGACTAAACATGTTTTCCATAAACGGTGCTAACGCTCGCAATTACACTTCAATTAAATTGCTATACCTACGATCAATTATGAAATGAACACATTTTTTATAGCTACGATTTGTGCTTGTATGTATAAGGGTAAAGCGAAAGGTTGTTTGTCTTTGTTGCTCTATGGCTGTCTGTTAATTGTGCAGTACTTTTGCAAGGATGACAATAGTACGAGCTAAAGGTATGGATACCTACTTGACATTTGAAGGTTAATTTATTATGACAAAGGAAGGTACAGCTGTTTAATTAATCGTTTACCCATTCCTTAAATGTATTTGGCGTTTAAACGATGATTGACATTTTATTTGTCTGTGTCTTAAATAACAACTCTTCTCTTTCCCAATCAAGGTGTAGGTTTTATGTTCAGTTTCCTGCTCAAGTGTCTATCTATTCAAAAATTTAACGTGCTCAAGTCAAGAGTAAGGTCTTAATAAACTTTTCGTTTGCGCTTAAGGCGTTTTCATCGTCAAATGAAAGGTGAAAAATGCAGTCGACATAGTTATATCAGTATGAGCCCTATTCTCTTGTAATTACAACCCTACTTCGATGTCAGCATCATTTGTGCGAAAACTTTTTTGCATTCCGTGCAAATTAAAGCAAACCATACAATTCTTTGCTATCCTATACCCATTTGATCCATATTGCCATGAAGCACTACAATAATGTTAATATTTTTATTCATACTCATATAGGTGTGCCAAACAGTATACTTATAAACATTGCATTCTATCAACTAAGTAGCAAAAAATACATAGCTGACTATGTCTAAATAGTATTGGGGATAAAATTGAATAATGAAGACGTAGTTGCAACCTGCATAATACAATAATTTGTTTCTGTAGGTATTCAATTACCATGCAACCAATCAGTCTAATTTAGTTGTAATTTTGTTTACAATTGTAGGATCTCAATCAACTGAAATTGGGTTGACAAATAAAAGGATGAAGATTGAGCGGCGACAATTCAAGTGAGTGCACAGTCGCTATTCCTTTTGTCATCGACTTGTTCACAATGCTCGCAATGTGTGAAGAACTCACAGCGGCTCATGGCTTAGCACAATGACTAAAATGACGGCAAAAATGAAAGGAGGAGAAGTGGGAATTTGTAAAGTGTCTATTGTATTGTGTAACTTTTTATTACATGTTACGTTCAACTACTATGAACTATTGTGCGTAGGTAGTCACACCGAAGCTCTTTCTATAAAACGACATTCATTTCATGATTCTTATCATTGCACTGCGTGCATTTCTCAACTACTACGACTCCACTACTAATACAGCTACACACTACTACAATCTCCACGCATTTAACATAATAACATAAGTCATACACGAATTCCTATAAAACACAAGTCCAAACTCTACTCTCAACACTCTGCATTAGTTAATGATGTTCGTGTAGTGTAGTATAACTGTGTGGAACATTAGACTATGGAGTCAGAGACTGAATCAGAATTGAATGCAAAGTAAAACGATATTATGATATTATTGCTCTTGTAGGAATTGCTGGTTGGACCGCTGTGCTGACAAACTGATTGTTGTGAGTTAATCTGTGGCCGAGATGAAGAAAGATGACTTGGGTTGTGTATAGTTGCATGTAGCCAAAGGAGTGGATTGCTTTGCTATTTGTTTCACATGATGATGCAGGGTTTTACAAAAGAACCAGAAGAGCTATAATTGTGACGTGAGGAGGTTACGCAAAGTCAAAAAAGCTTTAGCTTGCCTGATTTGGCTGTCAAGTGGTTTTGTAAGGCCAGCATTCGTTTTCGTTTGTTTGGTGATTCACATTTGATTACTGGATTTTATGGCTTTTCGATTGGATTGGGTTGGGCTGGAGCGCAATTCCAATTTCCAATACCAGTATACCACTTACATTACAGTTCAATGCAAACCAAACCACTTGCCTGGCTTGGCATTTTCATGTTGTTAGCAGCATATTATATTTTACATGGCTTATGTGACTATGAATTTGTATTTGTTCTGTATGTATAATATTTATACAATGTATGTATGCAAGTTGCTCTATGGCTACAATCACTCACTCAATTTACTTCCACCATGTGCATGCGCCGTATTTTTATGTTTAATAGTATTCTAATAGTCTGTCTACTATGACTAGCCTAGTTAGTACTCATACCACGACTTGTTAGTTTGTATTGCATTGCTTTGGTACGTGGTGAAATGTATTTAGTTTTATTATTTGCTTGAAATTTCACCCAGCGAAACTAGCGTTGGCTATACGCTTAAACGTTTTATTAGTAAACATTTTGTAGTGATTTTATTTTAACTAGACGTTGTTTTCTCTGACTGATCCTTATGTTCATTTGTGGATGAGCACGTAGCTCGTAAAACTATGGATCGTTAGTGCAACTGTGAAATGCTGCCAGATTATTTTCAACACAGCTACAATATGATACTAGTCCAAATGTAGCTTATTACTTTAGTATGTCTGCTCACGAGAGATGATGAATTAAATAGACTTTCGTATGTGTACAATCCGTTCTGTTCATGGTTTGTATTGTGGAGTCAGGGTTAATTCCCATGATGATGTCTACTTCTGACTGATGAGATCAACTCATGAAAGCCAAATCATTCGTCGTCCTACCTAGCCCTCTTATACTTATATTATGTGTAAAGGTATCTGCTAGAGGTACCCACAATGTAATGCAACACAAAAATACCAAGCTAAAATCTAAGCTTGGTCTATCTAACGTAACGCTGTACCTCTTTTCTGTTGCTACTATTGTGTAATATCAAATTACAATGTTCTGTGTTGGATGATATAAAATGTTATTATTCTCTCTTTAGTGTTTCTCACTGGCTCCTTTAGTTTTTCATTCAAAAGAAAACTAGTCGTTTTTATGAATTCTCTTTATTTTAGGTGATGATAATTTGGTAAGCCGATCCTTTTTTGTACACAATTCTATACACATTATTATACAATGTGTGTTTTGAGAATGTGAAAACAACGCACACTTACATTATACTCTCTTGTCTCGTTAGCAAGTTAGTTAGCCGAACAATCTTCATGTATATTTAGAGTATGGAATTTAAATGATGTTCATGTAGTATACACTGACGAATGTCTTGCTTTTTCCTCCATGCTCTCAATCAGAATTTTATATTGGGGTTAACTAGTTTGCTACAATACGGTGTGCACAACACTTAAAAAATAGCAGAAAACGACTAGCGAATCTTCTGGAAAATGAAGCTCTTCTATCTATATACAATACTAGTAGTAGGAATAGTCTATTTAGCATTTGCACACTACAAGTCTTTGTTTCTCCCTCTGGTTTTGAGAATTGAGGAAGATGAAGTAAAATAAATGGTTAAGTATGGTGTGTTATTCTTCGGTATGGTTAAATTGCTATGAGTAATGCCTAGGTAAGCTTATTAAGAATATTATATGGTCCGTTTGTAAATACTCTAAGGTATGTATGCATGCTATGTGTACAAGGTATGTATGTATATACACGTTTAACCTTAATGATAATCATGAAAGCATAATGGACTGAACAAGGGAAATACATAACTAAAGATGAAATAATGTTGTATGAGTATACAAAATACATTGTCAGTATAATATACTTGTATATAATAAAACAGCATAAGGTTAACTCATGCTAGTACACATAGTGATAGTACTATGATGCAGTGCATGGTCGAACTGTATAGAACATGAGTAAAGCAGTAATAAGTAAAAAGTAATTCATCGGAAGAAGCTTAGAAGAGAACGAGTATAAGGATGTATATATTTGTGTACATATCATAGTCAAATTTGAGTTGACTTACGAAGGCATATAGCATTGCATACAAAACACAGCGCAACACAACACAATAGGAAAAGAGACACAAGAAAATTTAATTCTTATTGTTATAAGGCTGTATATACGTAGGGAAAGAAAAGAACTGTTGAGAGAGTGATGCAAATAGTAGAATAGCATAATAGTGAGTGTAACTTGATGTGTTGCATAATATGAGCATTGAAAATGCTGGCATTAATGGGAGAGAAGGCAAGCAAAGTAAATTTTGTTAAACGGATGGTCTGAATGTTAAGTCCAAGTGATATTAGGAGACTTGTAGCAGGGAAGAGTATGGTGGAGTTGGGATAAGTACGTAAGGAGAGATAAGACATACGGATAAGTGAAATGGAGTCTGTGTGTAGTGTGTGGTGTGTAGTGTGTAGAGTGGAGAGACGGAGGAAGAGGGACATGGACAAGTGATGGGGAGTAAGTGAGAGAACAGGTGTGTTTAGGGGGTGGTTTGTCGGCATTTCTCAAAGAGGCGAGGTGCGAATTGTTGTTGGAAGTGTAATCACGCATTGATGGCTCTCTTTTTCTACCTTTTTAGCCGAACATACCGCCCGCCTTCCCATTTTCATGATCTTTCATTCTCAACAACTACCTCGGCTGCAATACAACTACAACTACAACCAGAAACCATTCCTACCTGTCTCAAATCAATACTAAAGAGATCACATCGGAAATTGCTGTCAAACTCTAACTAACATCCGACAAACCAAACTTGGTCCTTTCATCGCTTGTCTCCGTGAACTTTACTGCTCCGGCTCTTCTTCCTTACCAACTCGATTTATTGATTATTTGGAAAACGCACCCTGCACCCCTTCCTTCCTTCCTTCATTCCATAATTCCATCATTAACAAAAAAACAATTATTTACTCTAACAAAGTCATTACTAAATATACAGTCCCAAATTCTGGTAAAGGAGCCATCGTCAGCTAAATCTAAATACGTGCGATTTTATGCTAATCTACATGCAGATAAGTGTATCATATTACATGCCATACGCATACATGCCTCTTCCATTTTTCTTCACAGATACTTTTCCGCTACAAGTTATATTACGTGTACTACTACTGCCTTGTTCCATGGCGATAATTTAATGTGGTGCGTGTATTCCGTACTTATTTCTTCCCACTTATTAATTACTAGTTGAAATGGTTTTGATAGCTTCTATAATATTATACTACACTTACTTAACTACAATTAGGCGTTATTTAGCAAAGGGAAAATGTAAACCGTCGTCAAATCAATAGCTTACAATTATACTTGCACTTATTATGCAATTAAACCACATTATAAAAAGTGGATCGCTTCTGTATAGTTTCCTCCACACACTGCTACCTGAACACACTACATTACACGCATACCTTGAAATCTTTTTGATACTACTATAAAGCATATTGTAGATGTATGTAGTGAGCCATTAATTTGCACAATTACTGACATGATATAATATTGGTGCCTAAATTCGTAAGTATGTTAGGTATACGTATATACATATAGAACAAATGAGATTTCGAGGGAATGGCAGTGTTATCGTTGAGCATCAGAAGGCATTTAGTTGGAAATGAAATGGTTTATCGATGAATTGGATTTGTATGGGATTGAAGGAAATAATAAATACATCCCGTGTGATTTTCTCTGCTGGCCACTGACTATCATCAACAATCACGGCAACACAAAAGCCATGTACAAAGTGCATTCAAGAAAGAATTGATGCTCCCTGAATCAACCTTTCTTCACCTCTTCGCTCTTTTACTCTATCCGTCGTGTCGTCGTCTAACATTTTATATGTAGAGTAATCCATGAGAAAATCTCCAGGCTCACTTCTATTGTAGTCAGACTGTATGTGTGTGTACAGTGTGTAGTGTGTAAGTCATGTCGAACGGGGTGCGTGTATTCAACTCACCTCTCACACGGTCTCCGTCCAACATCATAACAAAATCTCTTTTATCAGATAATAGTCAAATAGCCGTCGTCTTAAATATTCTTAACAACATCAAATGCTATAACAATAAAAACTATACTCACATTACAGTCTATTGATAATATTATCTCAAAATGAAACAACTTGACGGCCAGTTACTCTTCCACAGTCACTTCCTTTAGCTACTGTCATACGAGCTACCACACTACACACTCTGACATTTTATCTCTACAATGTAATACTGGAAGTACACGGAATTCGATACATCCTACTAATCTTTACAGAATAATTATGGATGATACATGCAGATAAAATTTCTAAAGCTAGTAGGAGCAGAAAACCAATGATTTTATTTGTCGCTTAATCTTTTGTCAACAAACAACTCATTTAAACAATTTATAACAGTGGCCACTTATCACTTTTGTAGTGATGTGTTGTATGGTGTATGTATTTTAAAGATTCAAGTGCTAAATCATACAAGCACATTTTTATGGTTGATGTCAATATTGTGCAATAAAAATATTGTAATTATAACTGTATGTAGGTATTAGCTATAATTTTAGCATCCACCACTTTAATTCTGTAATTACTTCTTGTGCGTGTCGTGTTCTAGGCTTACTTATGTTATAGCTATAACTTGTAACACTTAGGGAAATGTTGTAAACAAATATCCGTCCTTTATTTTCTGTCTACCAATTAAAATATAAATTTTTACAAAATATTTGTATATAATCTGTAGATATGTCCTGTTTTATTAAACGTATAGAGAAGCACAATAAAAAAATTGGCGTATAAAAGATATTTTACAAAGCACATACAGTTTTAATATTCAATAAATTCGCATTGTCATTATTAATAATAATTGACGACATCCTCAAAATTGGGGCAGTATCGTCGTCAATACATTTCACAAGTTGTTACATATGTAGGAGTGTGTACTAATTGACTCATCTTTTTTCAAATTCTTCCTTCTGTTTGTCTGGACAGTCTCATCTACTGTTAGGTATGGAGTCTCACGTCCTATAAATATTTATTCATTCTTACAATCAACGCATTTGCTAAATGCATAGGTACTACATACACGCTTCATCATAGCACAAGCACTGCATATTAATAAGTAATAAATTTCGAGCTGACACCATACAACAATAAAATTAATAATAAAGATATCATCCAACATTGTAGTTTTAACTTATTCAATTCCAAGTTTTATAGCTTTGATTATACGATTACCTTTAGAAGTATAAGTGTAGGTATCTGTATAAAGCTAAAAACATGTATTTATAATGTCTGCATAATGCATGCAAACGTAACGTGTTGTGCCTACTTTATAAAAAAAATTGGAAAACGAGTAGAATGTATAAAATATTTCTTGAAATGCAGCTTCACTTTTTCGAAAATGTGTAACCTGTAGACATGAATGAGTTAGCGAATGTTATGGCTCCTATTCATTACACTTATTAATGATTAATGCCAAATGAACAAGACAGACTTAGGGGTTAATATGAATTGACGCTAATTGCAAGGAATGCTTTTGTTCTTATTGCTACGTACAAAAAGGAAATATGAATGTTTCAAGTCACTTAATGTTAGTTAGAGCTGATGGTTGAGATAAGATTGTTGAATTCGTGAAATTCAAGGGTGACAATAATAAATAAATGGATACGGAAGAACTTTTAAGATTTGGTTGATACTATCGTGAGTAAATTAAAGTGTAGTCTACACTTTTGAATCCAGACTGGGTGTGTCAGTCATGTAAAATAAAGCAGCGCATGTCAACAGCATAATACCTTGTAAATTCCTAGCAACAATACATTCCTTGTACGTATAGTACTGCACACATGGTACAACCATGTAGATAAAGAACAACTACAGTTTAGCCAGAGTACCCAGATGAAAGTTGAATAGCATTAACTGCCGTAATTTGACAGACAATTACACATACCTAACCTACATAGATAACGTGTATAGAATTTGAGCGTGAGCGTGATTCATAAGGTATGTCCATACTCCACAGATTTAGACAATGGGAAGTCTTTTCTAAATATTCCTTCACCCATGCAACTACCTGAATTCATTACACATTTCATTTCCCACTAAAATATAATAAGTAATGTCAAAGTAAAGTCAACTTAAGTGCCTTGACAGCTACAATTAGCACTCAGCTCAATGTATCTCACCATTCATTATTTAAAACTCTATATCTAATACTAATAACGATACACATATATAATAATATAACTGAATATTAAATACAACTCTAAAGCCACACCGCTTGCATAGACAATCACATATATGGCACGAGTAGGATATGTACCTACCTATGTACATAGATATTTGAAAACAATATAAAAAATCACAGGGGGATAATTTAATGTATGAAGCCGAAATGAATGAATCATATAGTGGAATTCAAGTACTAAGTACGGACATTATAATGATTTGACAAAAACATGATTATATTTCTAATGGTTTGACTTAATGTGAATGGGTGAATAATAGTAAATAGCTAAGTGCTACCATATATGAAGATGGTGATGAGAATAAAATACACGTTTGCACTAGCAGTGTGCAATCTGGGCAGATTAGATGCTCATACATGCTAAAGATCTACAGCAGACAATTCTATTCAATGAAGTCGACTCATCTACCTCACCTTTACCTTTTTAGTATCATTATTACTGCACATAGTCTGTGTGTACTGGATGAGGATGGATGGAACCACTCAGGAATGCAATGAATGCAATGTTAGGTTTGTGTGTGAGTAATGTTAGTAATGTACCTTTTTGTAATGAGGCAAACCGGAGAGAGAGAGATAGAGAGAGAGAGATGGAGAACAGACAAGACAAGGAACCGTCGTACTTTACGTCCTTTTATATAATGTTCGCATTAAATATGTGTGTGTAGAGTATAGCCATTAATACAAAAGACCACCTCGTCTGCAGTATTGTACTCCAGCCTTAGCTAACCCATTGTAGTTTACAGGTGCCGAAACTATTATCATACCTACTTAAATAGGCACTGCATCGTTAGTGCACTTATACTAACTCACATCAAACCTCACATCATACCTCCATATCATACCGTACGACAACTTTCCTCATATTTTCTTCAACACTGTTATAGGAGTGCTGTGTGCCTTGTAAATACTATACATTCATAGAGAATGTAAACATTCGTAATTCTGTGTGGTACTCAAATCTTCTGGTATTTTGAAAAACATGCAAGGTGCGAGAGTCTTTATAGCAAAAAGGTTTATAACGCGCCCATTGTCCTGCACATTAGCATTTTGCATGTATTCTGTTTGTAGTCATCTCAAAGCTGAAAAGTTAATCCTTTTACCCCATTCTATTCACACAAAGTCATTTCAATTAGTTTGTTGCTCTAGCAAGTATAAAGTGTATAGACACTTTACATGACTATATTTACATTCTTTATCTAAAGAAGTTATACACACTAAAGATATACATACATGGACACATTTAGATATAGATGGGTATGTATGAACATACTGCAGATAAAATAGTTGGGTGCCTTTAGGTATTTATATTTAGTGTAATCTACAATGTAATCCCGTAAGGCGATCATAATTATGTCATGTAGTTGTCAATAGATGGTAAATGATCCAATAGAAGATGCATAGGTCATTGTCAAAGGATTAAGAGAGACTTGAAGTGGTTGAGAATGCACTAACTAATAAGTCATAATGGGAATGACTGAACAGAGATAGAAAAGATTATTATGCATTATATAAACATAAGGTCATAAATGTACGGCGGCTGGACTGGATATGATAGGAAAGTGTCTTGTTGTTGGATTAAGTGAAGTGGTTTCTGTCTTTGTGTGTACGGATATCTACGAGCTATGTATAATCTAACGTGTAAAAGTATTCATACATAATATGAAGAAGAAAAGAAGGTATTAGAGTGTGGAAGATGGCTATAAGAATGCATGTGGATATAATGGTCATAGTATACAGGTATGAGAGTATAGGCAGTGTTAAGAGTATGAGTGTGTGTGTGTGGATGAAGGTGGACGGGGAATTGTGTATAATAGATGGGGATGGAGGTTGGACAGGTACACACATTGATATAATGTGCATAAAGATCGAGATGATGTCTGAAGAGGCTGCCTGTTGTTGTGGAGTGTTGAAAGTGTCGGAAGAGGCATCTAAGTGGAAGAGAAAATAGAATAGTATTATATTACTGAGGAGAAGAGCGGGCCCTGAAGGGATGGAGCATCCTTTTGAGCTCGGTGAGGAAATTAAAGAGCGCTTTGCTAAAGTGAACATCTAACTCCCATTTCACGCGCACCCCCATTTTTTCTCAATTGATTATACTCAAGCCGCTATTCCTTTTCATGTAGCCGATGCCGAAAGGGAACATAGAATTCTCGGGTGCTTTGCTTTACTTAACTTTCCCTGTACATGCCATGCTCACCGCTCACCTATTATAATCTAATGTGTACTCTGTATAATATAAATACGTGATACCTGTCCACTGTATGTGCCTGCACATTCACAATACACTTCTATTACAACTACTACACTAAACTACACTCTCTCACCTTATCTCACCAACATGTAATATAAACATAACTCGATAGAAGTATAAATTGCACTCTAATACAACTCAAGTTGTTCTGTATAAATACAAGCAACTATTATCCAAGGTATATAGAACTAGTTGCTAGTTAGCTTTAGCAGAAGACGTGTAATAGAAGTATACAGTCAAGTAAGTAAGTAGTAGGCATGTAAACTAGTCACACTCACACCACCATATTATACCAGTCACTCGCTAAAAGAACGGAGCGCAAAGGCAGTGCAGTAGTAGTAGTTTAGTGTTTAGTAGTGTGTATGTATTCTATGTATGTGTGTAGTGGTGTTGGATATTAGCCGTGCATGTATCAAATGAATGCAACACATACATTTATACACACAATTCACATTCACAATACTGTCGCTTCCTTTGGTTCGACTTCTACTCTGTACTTGACGTTTGCCGTTCCGCCACTGCTCTCAAATCAACTATTGCTTCACACACTTACACTTCTTATTACTACACACACAAATACAATAACACAATACACATCACAATGCAATAATATACAATTCCAGGATTCTCATCGTCCACATAACATGAATGCTATGTTTGTTGTTGTGTGTATTAAACTACAGTCTTTTATCAATGTGTTTTTGTATGTGTATATTGTATACATGTAGATTGCACTCCGTTGTTTGCTATCATTAGTGTTGCTGAGATAGAGTTTATAGGTAGCTAGTGGTATGTGTATGTGTATAGGTAGTTGTTTCTTTTAAGGAGAGCTAAAGACCACAAGGCAAATTTCGGACAACCCTTCCCCTTGTTATATGTGATTAGCTAAAATTATTTCGCTTTGCTTGCATACAAACTTTGACGTGTCTACTCTCATTCCGCCGAAAATCATGGTGTTTTCACCATTACCAGGATATAAACGGTATTGCAATTACAGACACATTTTATGGAGTATGTATAGATGAATTACGTGGCGTTATTTTATAGAGTTGTAGCATATGGTCTGAATGTATAAAAGTAACTATACACACAAGCTATATAATGTGAACATTAATCTTAAGTATTTGAATACATAGATAGATTGGTGGGGGTTGCGTCAATGAGATATTGCATGCAAAATGCAATGTCCATAATTTAAGAGAGTATTAATAGAATTTTTATGAAATGGCCATTTTTTGGTTGGCAGTTGAATTTTTAGTGGCGCTTTTCTTTGATGTGATTGGTGAGACATATCTAGGTGCTAATTGTTGTAAGTATCTAATTAGATGAGGGAATGAAATGAAAGATGATGCAGTTGCCAGTATATGCTATATGCGAATTTAAAGAATGTTTTTTGGAAAAAATCGGAATGAGAATAATGGAATGATGAAGTTCGTGAAAGAGTTTCATAAAACAAGTTTTGCATTTGGTTGGATGGGGTTGTCTTGTGTTGTGTTATTATTTATTATGCTACTTTGCGCCACATTGTTGTTGGCTTGAGATTAGCTGACTGGATCTAAATTGTGTGTGTAGTTGTTCCATTGGATTTTACATGCTGTCTCGATGTAGTTACATTTAGTGTAGTGTAGTCGGTCTCTTCTGTGTGTGAATAACAGGTGTGAAAACTGGATGGGGGGTCTTGTACAAATCTTGAATTTATTCTTCACAAAACTTGGCTTACGAACGCCTCAGCTCCAATCCAAATTCAACCAACGTCAATAAGTCAACTGCTCAATTCTCGCACCATTCAAATTCTAAAAAATTTCGGCAATTTTCTTTCCAGCATAATACAATTCACTCACAGTCTGGAAAACAACAGTCGTTCTTTTACCTCTTAGCCTGACGTGTTTTTAGATTGTGTCTATGTGCTGAGACTCTGATACTGAAGCACAAATGTATATTATTTCTTATTCATTCCACACAATCTTTTTCTCCTACCTTCTTTTACAACCTTCTATGACTATTAGTGTAATGCAAGAAACTCAACTTTTCCTCAGCCTCATCATCAGTGCATTTATCCACCTGATCCCATCATCATCATCTGTAACTGCATCAGCTTGAGCGAACAATCCTGGAAGAAATGCAGCAAACAACATCAGATAGAAATTCTCAATTTACTAACAATGTGGATATTGTAAAGAACTCTGCTATAACGTCCACTTAAAACACTCTTAATTTCCTTCTCTCTAATAAGACCTATTACGATGATCAAAAGTTCCGAACTTTAATCTCCTCCTCTTCAATGCTTAAACACAATTCACTCTCCTCATTCAACACACACACGCAGGTGCCATCCTTCTAGTAGTCACTGCAACAACTCCAGTATTTCAGACGCCTTTCTTATTTGTATTACACACACAAATTCCAACCAGTCATCAATACTTACCTTCATATTTATAAGCCCATTTATGTAACAATCTTTCACTCATAATTCCAATCCACTGCTTCTTAATTGTAACTACCCTACTCCATAAATTCCTTGGCTAATTGCACACAATGTTTTACTCTCCAGTTACTATACTGCAAACGTTTTTCAAAATTCAACCCAATATGATTTTCAAAAAATATTCTACATACAAAATTCCGATTTTTAACAATTCGTTAAATCGTAAGTTTAATACGAAATTACTATGAGACATGAATTTATATTGGAAGTCCCAGAATACTCGCATTTCATCGCTGTGTTTTTATGTTATATGAAAGTGGCTTTCTCCATTAATTAAACCTGCATGAGTATGAACTCTAGCGCAAAAACTTCCAAAAGCCCCGAATTTGTAATTTTCATAAATAATTAAGATAATATGTGTAGGATTCTAATCAAATATGTTTCTTACACATTTATGATGTACCTAATACAACTACAATTTAAACCATGTACAAAACAGTCCTACAAATAAAGGGTTTAAAAGTGTGATTCATTTTCCCAGTAAGGGAAATTGAATAATTTGGGATTACATCTATTTATCTGTCATTGACAATGACAATGTTCTGTTGTTGTGAACGTCCATTGCTTGATAATAAATAACAAACAATATTATTATTATGTGCACATAAGCGTAGTATCTATATAAGTAACGGAATTGCGCCATGAAAAACATAGCAAGGCTAAACATGCTATTATATATGTTTACATGTACAAAGCTATTCAATTTCGAAAATTAGTCAATTATGTCATAGCAGGCGGCAAGGACTAAAGTCATTCAGTATTTCCGATTTCCTCTTTTTTTGATCCGTTGCATTGCATTATATATACAGAGGATTTTTTGACTACGCTCTCAGGGATATTTGAATGAAGCAGCCGCTACTAGTACTTGTAAAGACAGACACAATAACTTCATCATTTACTTGAAACAATGTTTGCGTTACAATATAAATTTGTCAACGGAAGTTTGGACTAGCAAATAAAGTAATTTCCTTATGCATGATGGTAATGATGATGATACCTTATGGAATGACACAAAGGGTCGGGTTGGGAACACAAAGAGTGAGACACTTGGACTCACATGTTGTAATATATGGTTATGTCATAAATGGCGAAAAAATTTACACGGGCGACACGAGCTTAATAGTTGCATATACAACACACTTGTATGTACTTACTTGTACTTGCAGTGTGTGTTGTATAGAATATAATAATTTGTAGACACTACACATAAATTTTTCTCTACAATACGAAGACAAGTGGCTAATACGATCCTTTTTAGCTAGAAAAAGTGACGAGCTCCCGCTGGAGTAATGTTCATATGAATCGTATGGAAGGAAATGAGCGTTTGTAGCAGAGGATGGAATGGGAGGTGGCTTCTAATGGCTAATGATAATAATGGAGTGGAACATTGAGTTCGGTCCGACTGTTGTATATATTATCCAAAGGGTATACTCCGGCCCTGGTTGCTGCTCTCTCAGACTGACTTTCATCTCTAACCCTAAACTCGCCTCTAACAATAACTTCGACCACGACTCTTTTACCCATATATGTAATCACCAGTCAACTTACACAACAACTACTACTGCAATAGACCTTCACATGTAGCCACAGTTCCTGCCTTCGCGTTTCTCCAAGACGATCACTTCACAAAATCTTGTGTATGAACAACTCAATACTTCTAATACATCCTACACACTCCACAAGGGCTCTCCTACTTTATTTGTCCGCGCAACCAACTTAAAACACAAAATCTTTTACACAATATATTGTAAATAATTTCCAAACTGATCAATTTTCCAGTAGCTAAAAAGCTGCATATTTGTAGCACTACGTTTTAGAGTAGCCATTTTCTTATTTGGAGAATTTGATGTTTAACTATGTATAACTTTAAAAATTAAAATTAAGTTGCCATTCATTTATAAGTAATTTTTAATGTATGCAGCTTGTTTAATTGGAATAGAGTCATGCATAATCGTCTTGAGAGTACATAGGTAGGTATAATCTATAAACTTCTGCAAAAGAAGTATATAGCCACTATTAGCCACTCTATTTGGCACTGAGGAGCGGTTTCTTAAATGATGTGATAGGGAAGGTATGTATGTAATTGAAAGAAGCGATACTTTTTACAAGCGTAAAATAAAAGTAGTATAATAATAAGGTTGGAATGATGATATTGCGATTGTCATTTGGTGATGGAGCTGGTTTATCTTTTGTGCGTCGTTGGTGGTGATCTCTGCGTTCTTGTTTTGATTGTTATCATTAATTTTGTTGGAAGTCTCGTACACAATGTTCTTATTGTGCCATCAAATTGCTGGCATGAAGAAGTCTCAGAATTAGTGAGTGAGTGGAGAGCTTTTACAACTAGCACATGGTTACTTTGTTGCAGTGTAGAAAAGTTGTTTCTGTTGTGTGACCTAACAAGAAGTATTAGTATGTGTCTACATTGCTCTCGTGTATTCATCAGTTAACTGAAGAATGGAAAAAACAATGGCTTCTGGTTGCTGTGTAATCTAATATGAGTAATACGTGATACATTGGTTCGGTTGTAGTATGTTAGTTGTAGTACATTAGAGGCAAATCGATTATATGTATGAATGCAGACTATTGCATGACAAGGAGTATGCTATGATGTGAGGTACAATGAATCTATAGCACAAACAATGGAGTAAAAGCCAAGTGTAAGGCTAACGCAGCACTACCGGTGTGTGTGGTGGTCATTGTGTTGCTGAATGCATTGTTTGTTGCTTATTATTATATTACTTTATCGTATAGCACAAACCGTGTACAAACCAAAGATAATTCGTGAGACCACGATGTCATTTTTCCCTTTTGAAAGACGGAAATTTGGGCCAATTTTCTGGTGTAAGGCCCTTTCAGCTAGTAAACCAATACTATTATAATCTTATCTTGATAATGTGACCTTAACATGCAAAAGTAAAAGATGGGACTAATCATACTGCACACAATACCTACAGCAGCTATGTTGTATACAATAGTGTTATTACTACTTAGAACTTGTAGACTACCATTTTCACTACAGGAATTATTAGGAAACGGGAATTGGAGACTTTCCACAATAGCCACCACCTGCAAAAGAAAAGGAGTTTTTGGTAAGTAGTAAGTACGCGTAATAGAATGAAGATTGATACGACGCGTATCTTGTGTTTATAGATATAAAGCTATGCACAACAACATTAACCAACTGAACAAAAGAATGAAATATCTTCGCCTACAACCAGAAAAACCCTAATCTCAATTAGTCTTATCAAAACGCATGCAAGTAGACAGAATTCGTATCTACTTCTAAATCTTAACTATATACTCGTTGGACCTTTTTACGAGAGAACCCGTGAAACCTGGATGAGAAGAAAGTCAAAACTAACCACCTCTAATCTTAGACATCTACTTAAATAAAATACATGTGTGCCTGTGTTACTGAATAAAAGTAGAAATATTCGGCGATTTTTTGTACCACAGCACAAGGATTCAAACTCCCACAGTTTTCACTAAACCAGACCGAAAATGTTTCCAACCATTATTCACATAGATGCGTTTATGTTATGTTTCTATGTATTTCCTGTTTAGTGTACTTTACATTTTGTTCAAAAATGTATGGACATTTGCTACAATGTAACTCAAACACATTATTTAGTTTCAGGCTTAATGTGACAGTTTAATGTACAATTTTACGAGTAATTGCAGCAATAAAACATCATAGTGCATTTATTATTTAACAGAGTTCCAATTATGGTTCGATGTACAAGCAATCACACATGAATTTTTAATTTATGATTAAATTGAAATTTTAGCAGAGAAAGTACTTGTGAAAGTACCTGAGTCGAGTCGTAATTTTCTCACTTTCCGGTTAAATTGCAATAAGTTAAAATGTAAACTCACTCTGCTATTTCATTTTTAGTAAGAAAAGTTTTTCCACTATGTGATATTGTAGCATGTAATGTGTAACTAATAAGGAAATAAAATTATGATTTACGGACATGAGTGTTTGATATATGGGCATAAAAATTTGCACTGACTATACTCATAGTGAATGGTATAATAGTATTTCAACGTGTTCGTTCATATACATGTGTGTAATTTAGTCTTGTCAGCCATTCGTGGTAGAAATTCATTTGCTAAGTATGAAATGAGAGAATTAGCTTGATCTTACATGACTGCGACCATGAAAATTAAATCTTGTCAAAATCCTAACCTTAGCATGTCAATCTAACGTGTACAAGTTTCACATTTCATCTGGAAATTCACCACATCATTTAGTCATGATGGAAAAGATAATGTAAACTACCTACTGGATAAGGTAATGGAGTTTACAAATTGGGTAGACATAACAAGGCTTGTTGTTTAAAAATGCCAGTATGGAAACTAGTTGATGGTATTCTTCTTCATTCTCGTGTCTCAACTATATTGTACACTATTGTACATTTTTATTCTGTATGTATATAATTGCAACAGTCTCAATTTGTTCTATTCGCTACATTGAAATTAATTAAAAATTAAGAAAATAATGCTGGATTGTTTTCATGAGCGTGGGAGGCAGTTTAGTGGCTGGGTGGATTGTTTAGCTGACCAGTGCCAGCGTACCTATCTCGCATTTAATTTTTAGAAACAACCTATAAACTCTGACAAATATGAGAAAAGGAGAAACGTGATTCACAACATTTTAATTCCTACCCTAATGTTTCTGACCCTTTGATATATATCTGGAATAGTACCTAATATACTACACACTACTACAATATCGTTGGAAAATTACTTGTTTGTCTGAAGGCTAAAAAGTTGATTTGGAGTTTTATGGTACGAAGCATGTTGTATTACGATCACTTGGTATAGGCTCCAGTTCTTACAAACTGTCTAAATCTAAGCAAATTACAGCGCTACATGATATGATATGGACATTGAAAGTAATCATAAACTCACATGTGGTTTAAATGAACGTGTCTATGAAATATGTCTATTACTCCATCCTTTTTGTCTTACAATAATAACTTTTTTTACTTGCAAATAACATCAATTTAATTCAAAATATTTTGTTTGAAATATAGATACGATGATTATACTCATTTGAAAAATTGATAGTCAATTCATTGAAAATAGTTTTGTCGTCTAATCATTATGTTTGTCGGCTCGTGATAGTTAGACTCACATTATTTACAACCAATAAATATCATTTTTTATTTTGCTAAATTATGTAATCAAATCTGTTGATGTTATGTGCGATACGTACGATGGATGAAATTAGTAAGGATCTCACCATGCAGTGGATACCGAAATTTTAAGTAGGTAGAGAAAATCAGAGTATGAAAGGGAATCCTTTCTTCGACGATTCATTGTCACCCGAAGGCTTGCAACAGAGAAGAGCTTAAAACATGCTTCCTATGTATTTATCAAATTTTCTGTGTAAAGTTTATCCAGCGAATACTGCCATTATTTTTTCATATAGTGACGTAACGTACGCTACAATAATGCTCGAATCAAAAACAATACTAGCTGAAAACATTTAATAATGCATGCTTTGAAGAATATGTAAAATTCTTTAAAATGTAAGACACACAACATTATACATATGATAGTAATATGCGTGTGTGTAATTATTATGTACATTCAATTAATTTAACTCGTTTTAAGGTACACATTTAAATACATTCTTGTGAAAAGCGAATTTCTTGGTAAAATTTAGTGCCACTTTCTCCATGTTCATTCATAGTTGGTATTTGACTACACAACCCCATGCTTTACGAGTTGAATTGGTGCTTATGTAAAATCTTGAGTAAAACAGAGTTTGTAGATGAAAATGAGTTTCATTTATAATAACACGTTTCTTTCGTTGAACTTCCAATAGTAATACAAGCTTCAACAACTAAAGTATAGAAAGACAGGGCAAGCGAGTTCCATTTTTTTAGCTTCCAGTAATAAAACAAGCAGATGGATAAAATTGAACTTCAGCAACTTTGCCTTCCATCCATCCTCCGTATGCTCTTACACTACGTGTGGGATCGTCATTAGCATTATCGCAATATTACGTGGCCACAATGCATCTTTCATTTTACCCAGTAGGTATCTAAGTACCAGGATATTTGGTAAAATGTGTCTCATGAGACCTTAGATGAACTTATAAAAAATATAGGTAGGTGCTCATGAAAAGTAGGTGAATTTGTAGTCGTATTTTATTATTAGGTAAATTAATTATTGTAAACGTGAGCATTTTTAGCTGGATCTGCATCATAAGGTTGTGGTAATTATTGGTGTAGTCAAAATGTCTTGAATAAATATTATAATATAAAATTGACGGGAAACAGTCAAACAACAAACAATTATAAGAAACTTTTTATAAGTAGCTGCAGTATGAAATGTATAATATACTCACAAGAAACACACATGTAGGTATTGCATAGCGTCATTATTAAGTTATCAAGAACGGCACTATCTAAGCAAATAGCATGTCATATAACTCAGTTTGGTTAATCGCTAATGATGATAATAATACAAATATTCTGTTAGAGTAGTTTTAAAGAGTATGGACTAATGAAGACAAAGGTAGTTGGTTTTATTTATATGAGAAGTTAGTTCTATAAATAAGGAAATATAAATTAAGACACATGAATACAAATGAATTCGCCGCATTGAAGAAATGAGACGCAGAATAATTAATAATATCCAGTTTGACAAAAAACGTTTCTGCAGGTAATTATTTGTTATCAAAGGAGCCAAAGAAGAAAACAAGTTATTTTAAAGTATTATAATGATGTGTTCAGAATACTTATTACATGATATTGTTATATTATTACATCACATACAGCCACCAAGGTATGAGAAACAAATTGAAGTATCCTAGCAGCAAAGAGCACAAGTAGTAGTAATATTATTAGTTGCTGTTTTATTTGTATGATTAGCATAAGAGAGTGCATATAAGCATTAGCCATGTTATTGTGTGTATACATATTAACATTATAGCAGAGTGAATGGAGTAACTGCCGTATCCGTAAGTATAACAACATAATAATTATTATTACGCCAAAGCAGAAAAGCGTAGGAGCAGAAGAAGCCGAAGAACTTTACTATTGAAGTCATCATAATAAATCTTTAAACTACTCACCAACTCGCAAAACTCCTCATTTGTTCACCAAGTACTGCAACATTTCCAACTCAACACATTCAACCACTCAACGCGTCTTCGTCCACTTGCTATTACGAACAGAACAGCGTCATAATTCTTCCCATACATTTCTGCTTTTTCAACAACGGAAGATCAGTGATAATTCCCTTGTTTTGTTTTCTTCCACACAGCAACTAATGCCAAAAGCGAAGAGATACATTGTTGTTATATTTTATGCTATATATCTTTATCTTTATATCTCATTTCTTTTATGTGTCTATGCATGATGGGTTGTGAGTGTGATTAATGACCACCTATAAGCAACAGTAAACTTCTTATTCATTGTATTCAACAAAACCATGACTTTAAATGCTTCTACTCAGATTCTAAAAATTGCAATAATTTATGTGAACCAAATAGCTTATGTTAAAAGTACCAACATTTTCTAGTTTCTTTAACTGATCCACAATACTATTCAAAATGAATTGCGAATATGAGTAAAAATGTAATATCAGGATACATAATACAACCAAAATCCTCAGATCATTTCTAAATTATATTTCTTGCAAATTTGACCATGCTTAGTCAAATAATTGTTGCTGAATGAGCGGCTCTCTGTTCTAATCAGTGTCGATGTTAAATACTATGTACGTCGAGTAGCTGCAATTAGTAATTCTGAGAGTTACAGTATAGAAGAGGGGAATGAAACGACGATTTCAGCCCACAACAAATTTTAGAATTAAAACACTTTTAAGGATAATTAGAGACAAATCATTTTATCTTTAAATTCCAAGTTGCAAGACAAAAATTAACCAAAGCAAGCAATGCTTGCCTAGTTGTTAAATACCTACCTAATGTTAGTTTGCCGTTTCCCGTGCGAAGCGAGTGCTTTTCTAACTAGTAGATATTGAAAGATATATACACTTTGTAAATTGGTTCATTATTACCCGTAGGTAAATTAGGAATAAATTAATGATTACATATTATGAGAATAGCAAACAAATCGTTCTGACATTATAATGGATTAACATTTTTCGCACGATGCTTATGGCTAAATTTCTGTTGTTGGTACTTACGATTAGTCTTGCAACAGAGAGCAAATACACAAGAAAACCCCTGTTTTCAACAGACAGGCAATTTCTGCAATAACAACTTACTTTCTGCTCAATGCTATGTATAATAGAGTATGGGATATGTGAGAAAAAACATTCCTAAACGCAAATAGAAGTCAAATTAAGAAGGTACTATACGATGGTGTCTGTTACATGCCAGGATTCGTGAAACACAATACATAAAATTCTCCGCGGGTACAAGTTTTTATTTAGATGTAACTTGTAACTATGTATATGATACTTAGAGTGTGATGGTTGAAGCATGATACACACATAGTACATGGAATGGTTGCAACACAATAGAATATATTCACATGAGATAAAGCAAGAATACAGATAGCTTTTCTGATATGTCTCAAACAGTATAAATCTTGTAACGCACTTCACTGTTCACTGCACAGTTGGTAGCGACTAACCAGCTCGAATTCTCAATAGGAGGGTCACAGGAAGGAAACGTCTTTATTTAAAGTTCACATTTACTCATCAAATCTCAAAAGAAATGACAACTCAATCCTTAATTCCGAGTACTCAATTTTTGCTCTTTATTATATTGCTTTCTTCAACAATAAATAACACACTAATTGTGTTTCATAGTAGCTAAAATCAATTAATCTCAATAAAACAGAACTGTCCGTTTAAAGAACATGATGTTACGTCAATGCGTTTGATGGTGTGTAGAACGAGACATATTTTGCCAATATTGAAGGATTTTCCTGGAAAAAATCTTTAATGCGTAATAGTGCGAGTGTCTGTTTTCACCTTGTATCAATTTCTCAATGAAAGCTGTTGACCGCGTGGCGTGCGTGGACAAACATTGAATACCTATATAAAATATATCTACATTTTCTATAATTATCACTATATCTGCTATTTTTAGGTATCACGATGATATATTTACTAGTATAGCATGATACTGTCAAAAAATAATAAGAGTTTTTGCACGTTGGGTATAACAAGGACAAAAATAATAATATTGTGTAACTTGAGACGCAAAGTCCGAGTTGTCCACCCGCAGATAAAAATATTGTAAATATGATAAGGCAGATATTTCGGGTGTAATGATCTGCAGGTCTATAATGCGCATAGTTAGGTATAATATTACATTAAATCATGGTGTATGTATTAGGTACGTTCCATTTGCACTGCCCCATTCACTATAATATTATTTAGGTATCCACTCACTCATGTAACGCTGAATTGGAAAAGGCAAGTGGTGTAGGTAGAGATGAACTAACAATGAGAAAAGTGAACTTAGTGCATAGCTGACTAAACTGACATGAGTTTGTTATAGAAGGGAATATGGTAAGTAATGTATCCACAACATAAAATTAAGGAAAAGAGAAGATATTATGCTGGTGATGATAACAACACGTTTAGATAAATGGCATAGGAATAACGACTGAAAACTATAAGAGGGTAGTAAAGTGAGACGACCAAGAGACCATAACTTGATGATGCAAATAGTCGAGGGGATTATAATATGAAATAATAATACTTGTAGCAACATATTTAGTGTCAGACACAAACTGTGGGAAGACTTTCAGGATGATCCAAACCTCTGTGGTCATTATTGAATGGATAAATGGCTTGTAGTCAAACTGTATGTGTTTTCTTCTGACTATATAT